>VWZW01000843.1:386905-431162 GCA_013397115.1 Edolisoma coerulescens | reverse complement strand
GAACGTGCCCCACACCGCGGGGCACCCCGCCAGGCAACCCGCCCGGTGCCGCCCCGGCAGGAGCGGGGCGAGGGCGGACCCGCCCGCCAGTCAGGGTGTGATGCTACCCCGACTGCTTCGGTGCTGCCGTCAGCCCGAACCCGGGGGTTTCTGAAGACACCTGAGCATAAATAGAAGTTACTCGGGCAGATAAACTCTACTTACACAGGCCACGGGTACCACAAAACCACAGTCAGGAGTAGCTTACCTTGAAAGACCAAGCTGAGCACCGTGCTGCTTCAAACGCTCTTTCATCAGAGTTTCGACCAATTCTGCCTTGGCTGGCGTGAACAGCCAGAGGCAGCAACAGCTTCAGCACTCCCATTTTGACTTGCCATACTTGCCTGCCAGAGTCTTGGTTTCCTGCAAATGCCTGTCATGCCTGACTTCGAGCTCCAAACTAAGCCGTTCCTAAAGCTGATTCCATTCTAGGGTTTCTCTCCCATGCTTATGGTCTTGAGTAATAGCATGGAGCACACTTGGAAAGGATATCTGTGATCTACACTAAACAGAAATGTAAATGTCTTTGAGACTTCTAGCTCCCCTTGGCTGGAATGAGCCAATGATTCCAAATATAATTAGGTAGGATGGCCAGACACGTGGCGTGATGGCATAAGAGCTGTTTGCTCTTATGGATTATATTGCCAAATACTTAATGCGTATTCTTTGGAATTTACCAAATTCTTCCATCTACTTGTCTAAGCAATCTGCAGTCTAAATGTATCTATTTAAATAATGGAAATGACAACAGAAAGCAAAAGAAGAAGAAAAAGTGATGGATCTGCCAAGTATCTGCAACACCTTCTATATTAAGAACAAGGAAACTATAAAGGATTCTGTTCCGTATGATGCCATACCAGCTTTGTTCCAGTGTTTGGCAGTAAAATCTCAGCCCCCCAAAAGCAGAGGTCTTTGTGGTATATAAATCCCATCTTCAAGATGGAAGTTTATGGAGAGAACTTAAGGATGCCCTCTTATTCCCCAGCACACTGAAATTTTGAGGGTGGGCTTCTTTATATCATGCAATTTTAAATAGCTAGAAACCACAAAACTGTAAGGAGGAAAAAGAAGGATCCAGGACAAGGGTTGCATAGTCCAAGTGATAGGAATTAGGGAGAAACAGAGATGGAGATGCCGCATGATTCTAAAATTAAAATACGTCTACCCCCACTTGAAACCCCTTTAAAATTGTACTGGATACTAATGCCTTATTTATCTGAGGTGTCTGGTGCTTGGCAATGTGAAGAGGGCAGGGATGTACAGAAGGCATTTGGTAAAAATGAGCATTGGACTGATATTATTGCAACAACAGTTATATGCTATTGCAGGTGTTCCCTTTATTCAATCAGCTAAAGTGGCAATCAGCTGTAAACAAGTGATTCACAAGGCAGTGGCTCGCCTTGCTTGTCTTCCTGAGATCTACCACCTCGTGACATGCAGAACCCTGAGGTGACACCCAGTGACCTCTGTGAAGGGGTACAGAAGAAATGAGATGTGCAGAAGCCAGCAGTGTGGAGTAGAGAGTGTAAGGCAGTCAACAGCCACAGCTAAGGACTGGGCACAGGGCTAAGCATGTCTAAGCTGGAAACATACCTCTAGGTTGGAGGGAAATTCTTTTCAACCAGAATTCAGAAATGTCTTTTGGAGGTTTGAATTAGTCAAGTAAGTCGGCCTCTTCTTATCAGACAAAATAAAACTGAAGTCCTTAACCAAGGGCTTTTTAGCAGTTTTTGAAGAACAGCTAAAACAAGTCATGGAAACATTTTTTAATAAGGAACAGTTTCTGTCAACAGCTAGAAAGGGACAAGTGACAGGATGTAAGGACACAGCTCCTGCTTCCACGTGGCACCTGCCATCACAGGTTTATGGAAAGAGGAAAAGACAAACTTATTTCTTACAATACCTGAATTGTATGCATATGCAAGCTTTATCGTTTGAGTTGTTTTGCTGTCAAATGGTTCAATTTACCCTGACATTTGTACAGTCGTGAAAATTATATAAAGAAACTTTAGTTAGACTTGAGTTTTAATGGCTGATATATTTTTCTTTGCTTTTTGTGTGTTTTCCGTGAGCATGCTCTGTAACCTGTAGTTTCAGTCTGTCCGGATAGTTGAAGTACTGCCTTGGAATTGCACAGAACATCAAACTAATGCCATTTTTTGAATAATGGGAATAAAATCACCTTAGATATTGACACAGATATATTTTCCTTGAAATGTGGGTTTGTGGTTTTTTTAATATTACATCTTGAAGCTTTTTTAAAAGACTCAGAACATGTGTGAAAGAAATGTTCAAGTGTGGTCACTGAGTGCACAGAGACACACCGTTTTCTCCCAGCTGGGACAAAGAACCTTGATAAGAGACTCTAGGAGAACTTCCCTATGGCATAGAAGCTGGAATATGTGTTCTGGAGACAGTGACTTGAGGTCAAATTGCTGCTCCAAATCAGCAGAAGAAGAGTTTGAACCAGGCCCTCACATGCTGGTTGAGTGTCTTACTCACGGAACTATACAATACCAGGGAATCTGACCTCTCCCTCAGTGCCTAGCGCTTACCAGCGGTGCTCCCTTCTGAGTCCTTCCCCCAGTGCTTGCATCACTGACTCAGTCGTTGGCTGTGGAGGGGGGCTCAAGCAGAGGCCGTCTCCAGAAGCCTGGAGGGCACTCAGGGCTGGAGCACAGCTCTGGGTTTGTGCGTGGTGGGCCCTGAAGAAGGTCAAGCACTGATGCTGTTGCGGCAGGCTAAACCAGTATTTCGGTAGCAGTTGCAACAGGTGAGTTGGGCACTGAGCTCCAGGCTCAGTCTCGCTAAGCACAGCATCCAGCGTGCTTGTGCTGCATTCAGGCTACAGCCAAGCTAAAGCAGCAGTGCCTTAGCTAGAAAAATGTATTGGCCCTGAAGCTTAGTATGCTTACTTTGGATCAAGTACTTCACTGTGGCAGCTGATTGACTGAACATTAAAGCTGCTTTCAATCTCTTTTGTACTACTAGAAAAATGCAGAAGGTCCTAAGTATGAACGTGGATGTGATTACCTGAACACCTAGACATCCCTTCAGACTACTAGGCACAGGTCTGGCACCTAACAAAGCCTCAATTTTACAAGACTCATGTCCTGCTCAGCACTGCAAACCTGCAATGTATGAAAAGCTATGACAACACATTCTCTTCTGATCATAGCTGATTTCAGAACAGCCCACCCTGATTGTTTTCCAAAGACCAATTGCCCCGGGTTACTGTCTCCTGAAATCTGTTGGCAGATGTGAGCACTGAGTTACAGCAATGGATGATATGAGTGCTCCTTGTCTACTTGTGTCTCTGGTAGCTGGCTGAGCTACAATCGCCATGGAAGTTATCATCAGTCACTGAAAATGAGAACACTCACTGAACTGTTTACAGAGCAGAAACTCCAAGTGCCACGAAGAGATGCCTTTTCCTCAGCACAATTTCAAATAGCACTGAAACCCCGTTCGGAACTACTAGGTTTATCAGTACACAGTGAAAACAGAGAATCCGGAGTATTCCTTTAAAAAGACTAGATTGCTTTCTTGTGGCTGAAAGCAATTCTTTCAACTCTTACTGGATGATTATTCCAAATTAGATGGCTAGACAATGAATGACACAGCACAGAGCTGGTTAGTTTTTCCTTGTATTGTTTACTTTTTGAGGAGCTACTTGTTTTATAAAGGAAAACACATCATTCCAGAAAGCAAGTCATAGTTTAGAAACAGTACCACAGGCAGCATAGAAAGTTCTGCTGAACTAACACATGGTGAATCATGCAAATCCCCCTGCAGAGCTGAGTGAACAGCTCTCACAGGTTTCTGGTTTGCACTTGCTTCTGCTTTTGTGAAATGAGTGCAAATTTTCCCTCAGGGAACGCAGAGGGAGCAGCAAACTGAAGAAATATGGTGTGTGTAACCTTTGACATACTATAAAAAAGACAAAGAAAAATTACATAGTTTGAAAAAAAGTGAAATGCTGAAATAAGATGATACATTTTTTGATACAATAAACCCTTAACATCTCTCATTTTTCAGTATTTTTAACTGTCCAGGGACTAAATCATGACTCTTCCTTACATTAGAGGGATTGCGCATAGATACAGAAGGTATAAATTAAAAGTAACAGAAAGAAAAAAAACAGGAAAAAACCAAATTTAGAGGAGAGAGAGAGAAAATAGGGATACAGTGTGTAGTGATAAACTGGGGCAAAAAAAGTAAATGATTCACGTGTATTGAAAACAATGAAGAAATGTATGTATGAATACTTTAGAGGTAGTACAGAAGTTAAAATCTCAAGTACAACACACTTGGTGTTTTTAGGGCTATTGCTGGGGGCTAGAACTTCCTGCAGGTTTGGTTTTTTTCAATATTGTACTTACTGTGAAATAATTTTATTGGGGAAAAATCAACAGTGCTAACTGAAATGTCACTGTAGAATAGACTTTTTAAAGAAGCTGTGTGTGGAAACTGATGAATTATAAATCATTACATTAGAACAAATCTTTTTATAATGTATGTAAATTAGTTAAGTAATAATAGAAAAAGAAGCTGTATCTCTTGTAGTGCCTGCGATTGGTGCTAGTGTACTTAACACTAACATAGTGTCTAACACTAATGTATCTAACACTAACAGTAAAACTATGTCCAGAGGGGTTCTTGTTTCTAGTGTTATTGGTCACTTCACTTGATAAAATAAGTGCCATGAAAATTGATAGTTACAGTCAAGGGGTTTGCTTTGGTCTCATAAGGATGTAACACATTGCTTAAAGGGTGTCCAATACCTTATACATGATAGGAGGAAGCTCACTCCCTTGAACTTCTCCAGCTCTTTGACCTTCCCAGGTTTAATGGTTTGGAGTTTGGTTTGATTTGGTTTGGTTTTTTCACAGTAAGAGAGTGTGCTAGCCAGTGCCAGAACTCTCTGTTGCTGTTAACGTGCCCACAGTAGCACCCCTGGATATATATTCAGCCTCACAGTGAGGCAGGAAATGGTTTGGAGCGGTATGAAAAAAGAAATAGCATCCCAAATAAGGGGGAAAAACAATAACCCATTCTTGTGGACAGAATTTCCTCCCTCCTTTTTCCCCTCTAAAAAAAATCACAGATGGAGCAATTACAAACATTCCGTTTAGATCATCTTCAATTGTTTAGTTTTATTCTTACTATTTCACTATCTCTTTATTAGCATTAATTCCGATGTTTGCAACTAAAAATCATAATAAAGCCATATCTTGCATTTTATAATTAAAAAATAACAAAACGGAACTTTGACTATTTTAGCACTTTTGTCCCATACCTGTCTTGAGTTGAAACATTTGCTAAGATTAACCCTTTTGGACAAGCTATTTATTTTCAAATAATTGACAATTACCAACTTAATCTATGACCTTGACTTTTAAAATAAAATTCTAAGCAGCTCTAGTCAGAGTATGACCTAGCACAGGAGAGCTACTTCCTTCCCACCTTGTAGCCTGATTTCTTGGAAGATGATGAACCTTCAATGAACACAGACAGAGACACTTCTAGCTTTTCTCAATGCATTTTTCTAAATCTTTGTTTTCTTCAGCAACATGAGCAGAACTTTTTTTTTTTTTTCTTTTCTGAAGGCAGGTGCCTTGGCACCACACTGCAGTACAGAATACGGGTGGAAAGAATTGTAGCTACTCCAGTCAGCAAAAAAATTAAGGGTGTCTCAAAATTACAGTTCAAAACACAGCACTTCAAGTAGATGGCATTCAAAGGCTGATCAGCTGCGTGACAAAAGCTGTCTGAAGCATGTCAACATAGGGATATGAACAAGCTTCATTAAGTAAATTTGTAAGAAATGCTGCATATTTAAAACTTGTGTAAGATTCATTTTCTCTCTTTGCTCCTGTACTGCTTCCTCTGTATATTTGACTTGGGGCTAGACCTGAGAGGAGTCAAAAGGAAAGGTAAGGATTTTCAGCTGAAGACCTTTGAGTTTGGGTCAATGGCTGTGGTATCTTGCATGCAGATTCTTAGGACAGTCTGTCAGGGGCTGATACCAGTTCTGTCCCAGAGGGTGTCTGGAAGAGTTTGTACTAATGGGGTTCTCAGATGCTTAAATCCTGTTTACTGAAATAGCCAAAGCACACTTTTGATCAGATTGTGCTGGATAGGGATATTGCTCAAGGCCCCCATCGACCCACCTGAACTGGTTTCTAGGGAGGTTTGCTGCTTGCTAGGGGCTTAGATCTGGGACATTGTGGAGACACTGATGTGGCTTGTTCAGTCCTCAGAATATTGACCCCCGCTGGGCTTCCAGGTGGACACCAAAGCTGCTACCAGGGAAGACATGAAGTGTATGGAGTGTGTCTATATGACTGTGGGCGAGATTGTGGGGGCCAAATGGGTTTGCTCTTGATCCTGCTGGTGAGGGGGAAGGCTTGACATGCAGTGAATGAATCCTTTGGATCAACAAGTGGTTGTGTGGCTGGTGTCAATGACAGGGATTATTTTTATAAGCCTGGGTCCTTTGTGAGGATCAAAGATTTTTGGGGAAGAGATGGGATCCCGCCATGGCAGGCAGGCCAAAAACATTTTTGCCAACAGTCTGGCCAACATGGTGAAGACATTTTGAAAATGGGAAAGGTGGGAAAGGGAAATGACAACCATAGTCAAGTGACGACGGGATGGCCTGGGCTGACAAGTAAAAGATGCAGGGCAAACGAGAGACATTAAAACCAGCAGTGCAGGACTGAAGGGGACCTTAGGCAGCTACACCCAAATAAGAAAGTGCTAAAATAACAACATTATGAGGGAAGTTTTCACACTTTTCCTGGTAAAAAGCCTGCTCAGGGAGCTACTTAGATGAATTCCTTAGGAGATGGGCGTGCAGAGAAGAGAGGTCCAGGTGAGTTTACTAATTTTTCAAGGACCCCCTCCTCGAAGCTTAAGAGCAGTCTATCCTGGTTTGCAGAAAGCCAAACAAAGGTGGCAGGAGGTCTTCATGGACAAACAATGAGCTCCTGAACAAACACCGTCATACACAGGAAGCATCACAAGGGGTGGGAGTAGGGATAGGTAACCTGTGAGGAATATAGAGATGCTGTCTGAGCATGCAAGAATAGCATTAGAAAAGACAAAGCCTACCAGGACAACAATAGGACAAACAAATGACACAAAAATGGCCAAGATGCGCAATGTTGCCTTTGCCTCAGTTTTCACAGATAAGATTTGCCTTCAGGAGTTCCAGGTCCCTGAAGACAGGGTGAAAGTTTGGACCCAACAGCCTCCTGGGTTGCATCAGGTCTAGAGAGGTGTTCCTTTCCCTCTGGTCCACCCTGGTGAGATGAATCTGTAGTGCTGAGTCCTGTCCTGGGCTCTTCAATCAGACATGGACATACATACCAGCTCTGGAAAAGAGCTGTCCCGAAGGGGAGGCTGGAGCATCTCTCATAGGAGAAAAGGCTGAGAGAGCTGGGACTGTTTAGTCTTGAGAAGGGAATACTCAGGGCAATTTTATCAATATTTATGAACACCTGCCTGGGGGTAATAAAGAAGACAGACCCAGATTCTTCTCAGTGTTGCCCTGTGAAAAGACAAGGGGTGACAGACACAAATTGAAATATGGTAGATTTCATTTAAACGTATGAAAAAAATTATTCACTCTGAGAGTGATCAAACACTGGCACAGGATACCAGTTTGAATCCTTGGAGATACTCAAACCCCGATTGAGTACAGCCCTCAGCAACCTGCTCTAGCTGTTCCAGCTTTGAGCAGGAGTTTAGACTAGATGACTGTTCTGTTGTTCTATGGTATTTACATAAAAGCCTTGTTGACATTTGATGTTCACGGATGTGAGATGGAAAAGCTGCAAAAAAATCTCAGCTAAATTTTTGATTATGAAAAATGCACTGTAATACCGTTAGTTTAAAACAACCGGAACAGTAGCACAGCGTGCCCAACACACACAATGCTCACATGTCATCTGATTAATTCCAAAATGTCCACGAAGAAGGCAAATCAAAATTGTTCGCTATGGTTTGCATGACAGATTTGCATGGGGAAAGAAAGCATTCATACTTGGGGAAGTGGAAGTTGTCTACATTCTCTGTTATTTATTAGGTCTTCTTCTAGAAAGCCACGCTGAGTCTCAGTTATAAATATAGCATTTTAGCGTTCTGCAGGAGAGGAGACTGCTTCTGCATCATTTGGCCTTACAATCTCTACGCATTTCAAATCATACCTGTAGCCTAATTTAGGCTGTTTTCTTACAAAATATAACAGTATTTAAAAGCTGATGGTACTGCTAAAACTGCTTTGACTTTTTTGCTTGTCATTCTGTTTTGTTGCTTTGTTTTGATGCTTTTGCTTTTCATCTTTCTCTGTCTCCCACTGCAATAAGCAAACCTGGGATTCCTAAGAACTCTGTGGTATTGCTACATCAGCTGAAAAAGGATGCAGGGCAGAAACCAGGCAGAAAAATAAAGGGAAGTTGCAAAGTATGGGAGAAGAGCAAAGGAGAGGAAATTTGGTGAGTGAAGTAACCAAAGCCTTTAAAAATAATTAATTCCACCTGACTTTAGGTGTTCTCAACTTCAGTATCACCACTTTCCTGTGTTGCATTAATAGTGGAGAAAGATAAGCCTTTGTACAGTGTGATTCACCTGGGCTGTTTTAATTGTTTGAAGGTGGGACTTATGCTCTAGAAATGCCTCTTTCTGTCTGTTGACAATACAAGGCCTGGAGGATGACGATCTCAAATATAAGTGTGTGCATTTAATGAATCCACATAAAATCTCTAGCACTATTTTCAACACCTAAAGAAGAGAAAGCTGAAGATTGGAAGCAGTCTGGGCAGCTTGTACTGCCAAAGCTGAGTGCCCTAGAATTCTTGGAACACAAATTGCCCAGTATATTTATTTCGCAAGTTTAGTGTTGTTTTTCCTTTCTGTTTTCCACAGTGGTGTCTGGGTCTGAAATGCAGAGAGTATGCGTGCAGTCAGTAGGTTGTTTGGCTTGGGTTTGGATCTGTAAGGATAACATCTCTGCCCAGTTTCACCTGGCTCCCTGAGTCCCTTTTCCTCAGGTGCTCCAGAATTACTCTCTGGGACTTGATGGTGGTTGCAAAATTCCAGGTGTGGGCAGATGTGCAAATATTATATCATGTGTTTCTCCTTTCCCTTAGCACAGCTCTGTTGTTCTGGGGCAGATGTGGTGTTTTTCCTGAAGATACTTTTTCTCATTAATTTACTGCTCCAGGAAGCAACAATTCTTAGTATTGTTGCTGATGCCAGAAGGACAAGAAAGATGGTCAAGATTCCTGAAAGGTCTAGATGATATCCTAGAACTGCTGTGGTGAGTATGTGCCCCTTGGGTGAACGAATCTGCATTGAGCTAGAAATACCTGGTTATGAAGCAGCATTTAGGCCTGGGGAATTAATTCGAACGAGATACTGTAAAGGTAAAGAGATAATCTGGTCCAACAGTGAAACTGTGCAGAGAGAAAAGACAGAAAGCAGACTTGTTAATCCAAATGTGCATCTGTTACATAAACAACTTCTTGAAAAAACATCACTGTGGAATAGCCTTTTTTTTTTTTTCAGTTCAAAATGAATAATAAATGGTGGATAAAATAGCAAGGAACTCAGAAGAAAGGGTGAAAAGAGCCTTTCTGCAAAATCCCTTAAGGGATTCTGAAAAAAACTTTCCCCACATGTCAAAGGTCAGATTCTCTGATTTCTTCTTAACAGCTGATCATCCAGTCATGAATTCACTGCTAATGCACAATGAAAAATAATATGATTACAACATAAATAATTTATAAGCACTAGCCATCACTGGCAATACAGACATAGTTAAACAAGATTACCACCTTTTATTTAGGAATGGACAAGAATAATTACATTTTTTCTGTGAAAATCAGGTGTCCTATGTAAATTCAACATTATGCAAATTAATTTCATGACAAATCTTCAGTAAATTCCAGAATTCAGAAATTCCTAGGGAAGATTTGTCTGTTCACAAAGTAAATTGTACCTTGGAGCTCTTGTGATTTCTCTACCAAACCAGTTTTACCTTTAGGGTAACATGTTGGTTTTAAATTATCTGTGGCTACCCAAGTAGTGTCATTTCACATATCAATATATTATGTACCATGAAATACAAATATAAACATTTACTACTATAAACTACTACATTTTATTATGCAGTCTATCAGTAAAGCGTTTTTTGAAAATATTGTTTCTTATTAGATATTCAGACATGAATATATTCATTAGAATGTCATGGTATTTAAAATACCTTACACATTACATAGCATTTTATAACATTCAAGCAGAATAACTTGTATTAGAGGAATAGGAATACAATAATTAAGTAATTTGTAAATGGGATATAAATTCATAGGCAAGCAGTGCTCCAAATGGATGTGAATGTCTGGTATGCTCAGAGCCCTAGTTTTTTTAAATGATAAAATATGAGTTGATGAAATACTGCTTTACAAATATATGCTCTTGACAGTCAATGAACTGGAGGAATCCTGCTTCATTAAATTGATTGCTTACTCCAAAAATATCTACATCTACAGCTATTCCTCCCAAATCCCATGAGGCAGACAGCAGCAGCCAGCCACCTGAATGCTTTTCAGTCTCGCAGGATCTCATTAGATGCTGAGTATTCCAGCCATGCTTCTGTTCCTGCTGCCCTCGTTCCTGCTGCTAAACAGTCAGTCTCATCCCAGTTCTACTGACTTCTTGTGTAGTGCCAAAATGGGCAGTATTGGTGTGCTACCCTCTGAACTCGGCCTCTTGCCATGGTCTTGTGTTACTCCTTACTCTGGCAAGTGTGGCCTGCAGGCAGCTCAAGTCTCCCTCCTGTGTGGTTCCCCTTGGTGCTGTACTGCACCTCAGTGGAGTCTCTACCCCTGGCTCCTGGCTCCAATTTTAGCCTTCAGTTCCTGTAATCAATAACTGTGACTGATAATTGTTATCTAAGGTCTCACTAGCATTACACCTATTTGCTTTCATGCTCTTGCCAAGGAACTGAAAACATCTGCTAGGTGGTGGCTGGGAAAGCAGGTACAGCAAAGTGCAGCTGCATGGTCCTGAGGGTTCTATAAGGAAAGATACACAGTTTTTCAAA
The DNA here is from genome assembly GCA_013397115.1 of Edolisoma coerulescens. Lineage (NCBI taxonomy): Eukaryota > Metazoa > Chordata > Aves > Passeriformes > Campephagidae > Edolisoma > Edolisoma coerulescens. The sequence continues at coordinate 420,013 of VWZW01000843.1, read as the reverse complement.
CCATTAAAACAATAACTATTTTCTGTTTGAACTTTGGCACCTTAATAAAAGGCACTTTCAACATAGCTAAAACGGAAGAACGGCTTCAAAGGAAATAAGAATGTTTGTGGTCTCCTGAATTTTAATTCATTGGCTTCAGCTAATTAACTACTTGCACTGTCTGTGTATAAATATTCTTTTTACTCTCACTAGTTTACTTACCATTGTGGGTTTTAGAGTTTTTGTTTGTTGTTTTTGGTTTGGGTTTTTTTGTTGGTTTTTGCTGTCAGAGTGTTCTGGAAAAAAATTGAAGCAGATGCAGTGATAGGTGATTGCAGCCCTAATCTTCTTCATGCATTACTCAGCAACAAAGAAATGAAGTTGGTTTATAGTCTGTACAATACTCACTTGTTGCTTTAGACTTAGATGGTTGTTGTCAAGACTGGTTGAAGTGTTGGGTAAGAGTCTGTATGCTCCAGGAAATCTGTGGGAAAAAGCCAGTATTGAAAGTCCTGCATAGCCATTGGAAAAGGATTAAAAATCCCCCAGGATTAAGCAGCAGGCAGAGCATGCATCACCAAAGGAGAGAGCTACACGTCTTTGCTCCAGTCCTTGGGAGCACTCCTTTATAGATCCTGAACGGAACAGCTCGGCATCTTTCAGCCATACCTACAACTGCTCCTTGCTTTGATTTTTCGTCCTGTTGGTGTGCAGCTTTTGTTTAATGGGATTAGAGCACTGGAACAGTATAATTGAAGTTCTTTTCTTCCTTAGTATGAGCATGTGTATTTCATCTGCCTCATCCGCATTAGTCGTGTTTGCTGGGAGTATGCAGCCGTTAAGGGTCGCTTGGAGCTGGATGGCATGCCATCAACCTCACACTGTCCTTCCCGGTTCTCTCCCACGTTTGCTGCTTTGGTGCATTTGCCCTCACGGGTAGGACAGAGCACTTACTACTTTGTTCCAGTGTTCCTGAGAACAGAGAGACATTATTCTGTACTATTTCTTATCTTGACAAATTAGTTTCTTCCTTCTGGAAGCAGAAATTTGTGCTTACAGCCCTGCAAACTGCAGCTTGATGCTCCTTCTCTTTCTGTTCCCTCCTCCTTTCCGCAGGAGCCCGGTTCACTTCAGAAGTTCCTCCAGCAGGCAGATGGCTACTAATGGCCACTGTGTAATTTTAGGGGAAAGTCTTAGATTTGCAGGCTGTGTATCCCTTTCTTAACTTCATGGTTATGGCATACATTTAGAATACTTTTCAGGGCTCTAGACATTCCATTTGATCTGTGTGTTGCATTCAGAATAATCCCTGTCAAGCACAGGTGGCATTTTGCAGGTGCCATAAATGAAATGTAGAGTTGTGAAAGACAAAAACCAGTGCAAATTCTAATTTAAAGTATCTCTGATAAAACCCCAAAGACATTTTATGTAGGAAGAATGTAATTTTGAAATGATTTTACAAAGGGAAGAGATGAGGCAACTGGGAAAATGATACTTGTTCTTGCTTCTCCTTTGCCCTATCGTTCCTTATCCTGCACTTAACCAACAAGAGGTGACTCTGAGGGCAGGTTTTTGCTGTTCCCTACAGAATCCATCTGAGAGACAGGAGCTCCCCTATGCAGCACACTCATCTCATTAAGATACCATCCAGCCCAGAGCCTTCAGCAGAGCAAAACCCTTAAGAGCATCAGCCTGAGCATCTAGCAAGGATTTCCTGGATTACAACTCAAGCTGATTTTACATCAAAGATGGCAGATGAACCTAGAGATTAAGATTTTTCTCTCTTTCTGCTGGATCTTATTAGAGGCCACGCAAGCATTGTAAAGGGCCTAGCCAGGTAGGATTGCTCATCCTGAAGGGTGAAGAGAAGCATGTACAGTCATCTACCCCTCTTTGATGGCCTGTATATTTGACAGATAAAGTAATATACCGAACAAAGACAATCTCAGATCCCTAAATTAATGAACTACATGGAACTTCAAAGGACATAGCAGGAAAACTGGGGAAACTCAGGCAGGATTTTAGTGGCCAGGAATCTACTTGCAGTCATAGTATCATCAAAGAGAATTCCATTTATAAAGGATGGTCAGGCCTTACAAGGAGACATACTCCATTCTTTGCTCAGCACATGGTGTAAAAAGGATCAAAAAGAGGCAAAAATACTGTGAGTAAGAAATTTCTGACTCTGCTGACTTCATCAATTCATTAGCACCTTTCATTGTTCATTAGCACCTTTTCAATTATGAATTGCTCTGGCTGCTGCAGTTATTACTGATCCATATTAATCCTCCAAGGAACATGAGATGACAACACCAAGTCATGATGACCTTGTCTTTCCATATGCTACCGCTGGTCAGGAATTTTCCAATGAAGCAGCAGTTCACTGGAAAGTGTGAATTTTCAAAAAAATATTTGTTTTTGTTGGAAATAAACACATCTCATTGATTTCTGTTGGGAAAGTCTTTTTTGACCTGACATGGCCTTTCTACATCTGATGCTTGTGCAGAGGTTTTTTCCTGAGGATTTTAGATAAATAGGCCCCCTTTCTTCCTGGCAATTCGTACAAAGTGACTGAAAGGAGACTGAGGAACACCTAACAGACTGTGTTCTAGGCTGACCCACCTTCAAGACCAATTTTGCCAACACAGGCCTCACACAATGTAGCAGATAAAAACAGTAATCCCAAACCTTAACAAAACAATAGGGAAGTGACATAAACCTTTGTTATTTTTCTCATGAGTGTTTCAGACATTTTGTAAGAGTCACAGCTGTGTGAGAAGGAAACATCAGAGATTAACCTTCAGACACCACCAGTCCAACCAAATATTGAATTAAATCTATTATATTCTGAAAGAAACAGATGGGTCTTTTTAAATATACTTTAAAATTATTCAAATTACTTTTAATATACTTTAAAATACAGCTGTGTCAGTTGGTTCAGTGTCTTCTTTCCAAAGTCCCACCAACCTCCAGTAAACCTAGGAACAATAAATAGTTCTGTGTGCATTGAAATGCTTTATAGTATTTTTAGTATAATTATAGGATTTTTGCCTTTCCTTTTCTTTTTCCACACTCCTGCATGATTCAGTGCTCTTTCTGCATATTCAGCTGGGTAGTGGTTCTGTGCAACAAAGAATTATAAGTATGTGATTAATGGTTATATTGAAATGAACACATTTATCCAGTTGGGAAAGTCTGCCAGAAGCAAACAGATCCAAGAAGATACTAACTCAGGCTTTGTTATCATCAAAGTTTTTATTCATCTTTGCAGTGGAGATGAGCAATGGTCTTTAGAAGGTTCCAGAGGAACCAAAGAGTTGTTCTTTTTAGTGTGAGAAACAAAGAACAGGAACAGCAAGTAAATGGCCAATGTGTGAGCTACAAGGCCAAAGTGGAATGAGGCAAAAAATTGCTAGGAAAGGGCATGAATGGGGTAGTAGATTCATGAAAGAGGAAAAAGATAGAAGGAAAACCAGAATAGAAAATGAGTGAAGATAGAAAGAGAAGGCTGAAATCTGGTTTTATAGACTGAAAGATGTAAGACATCATAATTTTTATTATTACTTTTATTGTTATTACAATTACTATTATTGCTATTGTTTCCTTTTCTTCAGCAATAATAGTACTAACAGAAATGTGGGGAGTTAGGACAAAAATCCTGTAAAAACTTTCAAAAGGCTCTTAAAGAGGGACAGAAGTCTGAGTAAGAGTTATCTGGTTTGGTTGTTGGGTAAAATTTCTCCCACTTTCTATTCAAAAATTAGTGGAAAGTCAATATTTGTGCAGTGATCTGGAGGCAGGTGTTGTCTTGAATGAAATAGAACTAGGACTGATCAAATAAATGTGAGAATTCTTCAAAAAAGAGTTACCTGCTCAGAGAGGGAAGCCACTCAAGGTGTTCATGTTTCTGGATGCAGGACATGTTTAATTTGCATTCCCAAGTCAGCAGCAGAGATGCTCAGGAGAGGCTGCTCACATGCCAAAACTCTCCCTTTGCTCTCCAGAGTAGCATGGTTCTTAGGGAAAGGGTGTTCATGGCCTGAAAAATCTCCCAACCCAAAGCCACAGAAATGTTTGAAGGTCGCTCTGGAGTGGATTGCCTCTCAGGCACATCAGGAGACAGTGAAAAGACCAAGCTCAAGGCAAAAACTAGCATTTTGTATTTTTTGGGGGAAGAGAAGATGAGTTGTCCTCATTTTGAATTTAGATATTTTTCAGAATGTCATTTTAATTTAATTTTATTTAGGCAGCTGCTAAATCCCTTAAATAAATCAAATTTGAATTAAATAGACAATGACAGGAACAAGGGTGGTGGGAAGGAAACATGCTACCTACTTCTTTTCAGACAAGCATCCTTTTTCATGGGGAGGATAAAGGAGTCAGAATCCCTCTAAGAATGCTGTTGAGCTCGTAGCAGCTTAGGAGATCTTAAAAAAAAAAAAGAAGAATTTGCAGTAGAACTGTGTAAGAAAAAATATGGAGCAGCCGAAATAAAATGGGTACTTATTCCTTTAAGTCAGAATATCGTCACACTAAACGTGTCCTTCCTTCCAACTCTCACAGGACACTGCTTTTGCTATTCACTCATGTTTTTCCAATTCTGTTTTATTCCCAATCAATGAAATTTAATACAGCTGCATGGCCTGATAGGCCTCAACTATGTTTTCTGAACATTAAGTAAAAGGAAATTCCCTGGATTTCCAGGTTTTGTTTATGTTCCTTTTTCTACAGCTTTATATCCACTTGGGTAAGCACTTCCAATGTGCTGGAATTCACATTGCAAGTGGCCTGTACAAATGATCCTTCCTTAGAGGAGAAAACTTAGCAAGGTGAGTCCATTTAGTAATAATTCTCTGGAGAAACACCAAAGAACCCTAAGCAATAACGGTTTTTGCCTTTAGCTCTTTTCACCCTCATGGTTTCTAATGGGAAAGAAGGACGGAAGGAAAAGTGTGTTTTTCCCTTAGTCATGAGAGTTTCAGTTCATGCTAAACAAGCAGAGATCGTGTGCAGGTACAGTGGATTTTTAGCTGTCAAGCAATTTGTCTGGGTAAGGTTTTTCCTCCTTAGTGCCATTGAGCACCATTATTTTTGGATGAGACATGTTAAAGAGAGAAGAAATAGGCTGTGTGAAAATATGCAATGCCATGCCTAGATGCAATTTCCATGTGAATTGTTTTAAATCTTCACTTCCAGGATGTCAAACATTCGGGAACAAATGCAGACAATCCTTGCTTGTTCTCTGAAGGAAATCATAAGTACGAGCTCGCATTTTTGGAAGGTCAGATGATGCATTAAAATCCCGTAATTCCAACTTTGAGTAGGCAGTCCTTGCAGCAGCTGTAGAGATCATTCTGTGCTTGTTCCCTTTTAGGCTGTCCTTTCTATATCCACTCTTGGAAAGGAAAAAGATGTTCCCAATACCTTGATCTGTTTATTTATAAATTGCGAGATCTTTGTCTGGAAGCATCCCAAACACAAGGAAAAAACCCACAATAAACTTCTATTGAATGTTACAGTTTAATTAAATGGGTTTATGTTATCCTAGAATTTAATTTCTAGTTTATTTCCTTTCCTGATTTAAAAAAAAATTTCCTTAGTAGCAACATACTTGTCTCTCATAGTTGAAATTAAACTTGAATAGAAGTTCTTACTAAAAAAATGATTTAATTTTCCAATTTTGATGCAAAAAAACAACACCAGTTTTGCATTTAGCTCTCATCTTCACCATCTCCATTTACATTTTCAGGAGAATTTGGAGCCCAGAAAAGGTGCCAGACTGACGGCACTGGTAGCCAAGAGTCTTCATTTATCTGCAGGCTGCTGGATTTTCATAGAGTCATAGAATGGTTTGGGTTGGAAGGGGCCTTGAAGACCCTGTTCCAGCTCCCCTGCCGTAGGCAGGTGTGCCATTTGTTAGACCAGGTTGCTCAAAGCCCCATCCAACCTGGCCTTGAACACTTCCACGGATGGAGCATCCACAGCTTCTCTGGGCAATCTGTTTCAGTATCTCGTTGCCTTCACAGGAAAGAACTTCTTCCCGATATCCAATCTAAACCCACCCTCCTTCAGTTTGAAGCCATTCCCCCTCGTCCTATCACTACACACCCTTGTAAAAAGTCCCTCTCCAGCTCTCCTGTTGTAAGCCCCCTTTATGCACTGGAAGGTGCCTTCCTGGAGCCTTCTCTTCTCCAGGCTGAACAGTCTCAACCCTCTCAACCTGTTCTCATAGGAGAGATGCTCCAGCCCTTTGATCATTTTTGTGACCCTCCTCTGGACTTGCTTCAACAGGTCCATGTCTTTCCTGTGCTGGGAACCCCATAGCTGGATGCAGCACTCCAGGTAGGATTGCACCAGAGCAGAGCAGAGCAGAGGGGCAGAATCGCCTCCCTCAATGTGCTGGCCACGCTGCTTAGGGTGCTGCTTAGGACAGGTTTGCTGGTTTTGCACCAGTGCTGTATGCCAACTTGATAGGAAAGTTCACAGGTTAGAGGGCACTTCATGCTTTCAAACATTATTTTCTTGTTCTGTCAGCACTAATATGCTGGTTTTGGCTGGGGTAGAATTAATTTTCTTCACAGCGGCTGCTATGGGGTTGTGTTTTGGATTTGTGCTGAACACGGGGTTGCTAACATAGAGATCTTTTTTCTTATTCAAGAGCAGGGCATACACAGAGCCAAGGCCATTTCTTTCTCCTTTCATACTGCCATGCTGGTGAGGGGCTGGGGGTGCGTGGGAGGTTGGGAGGAGACACAGCCAGGACAGGTGACCCCAGCTGACCAAAGGGATATTCCAGACCATCTGACATCATGCTCAGTTATATAAAATGGGGGGAAGTAGGAAAAAGGGGAGGACATTTGAAGTGATGGTGTTTGTCTTCCCAAGTTACTGTTACACCTGATGGGGCTCTCCTGGAGTTGGCTGAACATCTGCCTGCCCTTGGGAAGCAGTGAATTAATTCCTTGTTGGGCTTTGTTTCTGTGTGTAGCTTTTGCTTTCTCTATTAAACTTTCTTCACCTCAACCCACAAGCTTTCCAATTTTAACTCTTCTGATTCTCTCTCCAGTCCTGCTGGTGGGGGAGTGAATGAGCGGCTGTGTGGGGCTTGGCTGCTGGCTGGGCTTAAACCTCAATAGCTGACAACAACAACAGCAAGTTACTGGGTTTGAAACTATTCTGCAGGTGGTGAAGAACAGCACTATCTTCCATCGGGGAGTTGCTATGTAATCAGACATTTCTGTAGCACATCTCAAATTAAAGCTCCTCTTGCAAAATCTCTGACTAGCAGTCCCAAAGCCACATACTGGGGAGGAGGGAAAGAAACTAATAATCCATCCTGAAACTTCACCCTAAGACTGAAGGAGGCTACCTGAGATGTGACAAGGGGCTTCCAAAGTGAGAAGGCACTGAGAGGCATTCATTTTTGTCATGTCTTGGCATTATGTATAGTGGATGCTTCTCAGCAGGGCAAATGAGTCTGTGCCGAGTTCCACGCTGCAGTGGCAAGATTGCATCCTGAGCCCTCGGCCAGCACTAGTTCACTATACCCTTCTGCCCTTCCCTGGGGCCTGCAGGGGGGACACCTGATGAGCAGCTGTGAAAATGGTGGAATTTTGCTTTCTCTCCAGCTGTTTGGTTTTCAGAAGGACAAAATTGTCAAAACCAATGCTGTTGTTTCTTATTCTGCATGTGTACAAGAATTGAGTCTGGGGCATTGGTAGGTGAGAATGAAAAAAACTAAATGCTCAATCTGCAGCTTGAGGAGCGGAGCACACTGAGGGGCACAGAGACATCAGCATGTGCATATCTGGCTGGATTATTTGGCACTGTTTGTATTGGTTTAACATGGCAAGGTTTTGGTATGAACTGACCAAAACCCCCATTCCCCATCTCCCTGCACTGCTGGAGGGGAGGAGGAGTCAGGAGTGAAGTTAAGCCTGGGAGGGAGCGGGGAAAGATGATTTATGGTTGGGTTTTATTTCTCATTACCCTACTCTGATCTGATCTGATTGGCAGTAAATTCAATTAATTTCCCCAGGTCAAGTCTGTTTTGCCTGTGACAAAAGTAACAGGTGAGTGCTCTCTCTCTGCCCTTATCTCCAGCCAGGACTCTTTGATTGTATTCTGTCCAGCTGGGGAGAGGAGGGGTAGAGTAGCTTTGGAGGGCACACGGCATCCAGCCAAGGTCAATCTACCACACTGTTACAACATTTCTACAAATAAAGAGCCACTTCAGTTCTTAGAAATAGTCCATTTTTTAATTGCTTCTTTTTAAGGTAGCATACTATATATGGAATCTATGTTGTCATTTGCTGTAATCCTTGCTGCATTAAAAGTTGTGTCTTGCTCAGTTGCACATCTGCAGTTTATGATGTGAAACACAATGACCCAGCTGACAGGATGTCACCAGTGTAACTCATGTAATGTGTCTCAGACTCACATTGTTCCAATGGCAAATTTCTGATATAAATCTGTGGCAGCAAGTGCAAACAAATTCAAGACAGAAAAGATGACAAACACCGTGGTTCAGCAGCTCATCAAATTATTTTCAGGTATTCTGTGAAGGTTTTTTAGTGAAATTTTGTTCAATCTTCTAAACTCTTTCACTGAAGAACTAGATTGCAGGGTTTGGGCAGAGTGTGTCCTTTTTTGGTGGGATAGCTTTGCATATGGCTAAAATGAGGTGATACAAATTACCTTCCTGTTCGTCTTACTTAGCTGTTTAATCCAACTTTTAAAAGTTGGATTTAAAAGTTGGATGGAATTCAAAAGCTGTCTGATTAGGACACCAGAACATAAGTTGTTTGGGACAACCTTTCAGAAGACGATCTAAAAGATTCTTCCACTACTAATGAGTTTCCATGAAAATGAAATGTAAACTGCCATTAAGTAATGGTCACAACACTGTCTTTAACTACTATCTCCTTTTAATATCTTGGGGCTGTGCCTGTGGATGCTACATACAAAAATATGATATGGAAAATGAAAATAAAAATAGGAATAGAAGATTTGGTGTTCACTTTAGCTGAGTATTAAATGTCTGGTTTTCAGAAATTATTTCTATCTCATAGGAGAAAAAATGCATCTTGACATTTCAGGAACAGGCGAGAATATTGCCATTTTGGACAGCAGCATGGTGGGCATAGAAAGCCTTGGAGGCAAGATCTTTTTAACAACTAACATAACCTGGCAAGCAAACAAATATGAAAGGTAAAGTGTGATAATATGGGCTACTCAGAAATGAGTACAACTTAGGATCTAAAAGCCTTTTTATGAAATATATGTGGAACCAGTTACCCATGGACCTGAATTCTGAAAATCTCCTTTTCCCTGCCATTATCACCTTCTGGCAGGGGAACTCTTACCTTTCTCCCACTGCGGACTGCTCCCTTCATTACCAGAGCCCTCAGCTTGCACAGGGGAAGTTACTGAGCCCATGCACACCAGTGAATCTGCAGATAACTCCAGTGTTACCAACAGAATTAGCTTGTATTTCCCCCAGGGGAAAAAAAAAAGAAAAAGAAGATATTTTGTCCTGAATGAATAGGTGTTTTTTCTTTGACTCAGCGAGGTATCACAGCACTCTCTCAGGTCCCTTGTCTTTTTTTTTCCAAGAGCTGGACTTTACCTGCAAAACCAGGATGCCAATCCATATGTCCTCACTTGCTTGTTACCCTCCAGACCACCAGTGTCATGCAGCACTGTCTTGGCCCCCTTTTTTCTGGGCTATTTTGAAGTACCCACTTCTAATGCAGTGTCATCCTACAAAGCACCCCAAGTTTATTATTTATTTCTTTGTATCAAGATAAGGTTAAGATACAGACCTTCAATTGCAGGCAAACTAAATTGTTGTCCTTTCTTCACAGAATTTTCTTTCCTCTCTATTTCTGTACCCGGCTGAGTACAAAAACATGAGACGCACAGATTTGCCTGAATACATCTCAGAGGGCATTGCAGCAGCTCGGGTGGTAAACACAGCCTCTGTCTTCATATTGACAAAATAAAATAGGCCAACAATCTCTCAGAAGCTGCATAATCTGCAAAAGCTGCTGACTGTGGGTAGCAGATGCTTGTGATTATCCTGGATACAAAGAGAAGAGGACCAAGGAGGTCAAGCCAGAAGTAAATAGGGGCCACAGGACCTTGGTATGCAAACGTAACATTAAAGATGACAAAACTGTGCTAATGCAGATGCATGACTGACCAGTGGAAAGACCTGGTGAGGAAATTTGTAACACCAGCTTAATTTTTACAAACAGGAAAAAATCTCAGAAAACTACAGTAACAGGCACAGAGCAACCCAGAAAGGTATTGTAGTACAGGAGACAGCACTTGGTCTCTGCCTTCCTTTCTTTTGCTCTCTCTGGGTTCTTTTGCAGCACTCTATGGGTCAGAGCCATAGCGTCCTAGCAGGACAAGGAGCTGTGCCCTTTCCAGGGTCCGTGAGCTCTGCTGAGGACAGGGTAAGAGATTGTCCTGGCTGTATATTATGCCTTGTTTTAACAAATGCATCCTGAAAAAAAATGAGTGCTTTGACTGCTAAAGTGCTTTTCCTTTGAACCTGACCCAGATCTTTCTAAACTGTCTCAGCTACAGAGCTAAGTGGAATGTGGCAAAATCCCACTGCTCGCCCTGGCACAGAGCATACCTCCTGCTGCATGACTGGAGTGAGAGCCCAGAGGGGCGGAGGTGGGCTCTGTGCTGCACACAGTCTGCACAAGCACTGGCAGGCATGGCGGGCATCTGTCTTGTCCCACTGCTGGCAGTGTGTTCCTGGGTTTTTACAGTGGCAGACTCTGACAAACATCTTCAAAGAAATGCTGCTTTCTTTAATATTTAAACTTGCATTACTCTGAGGTGGGGTTGCACTGTGTATGGTGTCCTCACGAAAATCCAGTGATGCACGTTGGCTCAAGGTTTTGCTGCAGTGTACTGGTTGAAGACCAAAGGTTATCTTTGTACTCCAGTGCATTGTCAGTACAGGATTTCAGAAACAGAAGAAACAATAAAATAGGTGGGTTGGGAGCTGCCAGTGACCTTTCCCAAGGACTGACCTCCCCAGAAGTGTGTGGCAAGGATCCAGTACTGAGAGATGTGTTTCAAAGAGACAGCCAGCTGAAATCCTAGCCTGGCATAAGTACATGGGAGTTCTGATCAGCAGATTTCCACCTGGTTTGTGTAACAGGAAGGCTGAGATGTAGCTAACATTTCGATTTCAAACATTGGGTTTCAAATATGGTAGCCAAACAGTGAGCAAAGTCTAATAATAAAAGCAGGACCTTGAGGACAGCAGAGTCGAGGTCTGTGTCTACTCTTACTCCAGGCTGGTTGGACAACCTTGGCAAAAACTTGGCATCAAGACATTCCAAGGCTGCACCAGAGAAAACCAAATGGAAAAATGGAGCTTGCAGGAGACAGCTGTTCAAGGAGGGAGACAGGACCATGGCATTAGTGTGAGTCCAGGCAATGGATGGGGGAGAGGTGGCTTTTGGGGAAAGAGAATCACACACACTACTGTTCGTAGAGCTTAGCTAGAAAATGACAGGTACTGACAGGTGGGAGGAGAGGAGGCATATTTTTATCCCCCAACATAGCAAAATCAGTGCTCATTAATGGCTGCAAATCACTGCTGGATATGCAGAGCCCCACCCAGGCTACGAACAAAAATGTGAGCATATGGATAGGATTATCCAATCATTATTATTTTGCAACATTCCCAGGAGTAAGATCAAAGGAAGGATCCCTGCTCCACTGTAGATAAAAGGTCATTTTCCTTCCTAAATACCGAGTGACTTTTTTCTTTTTTTCTCGATTACAAAGAACAGTTCAGTAGAAATCATTCCCATGTAAGTGTCTAGAGGGTAAGGCTGGAAGTGCTCAAGTGAAATCCTAAATTTTCAGAAAACCACAGCAAAATCATACTCTTCATCTGGTCACAAGAGGGTGAAGGGAAAGGAATAGCATGGGTCTGTCCTAACCAAGCACCAGAGAATCAAGAGATGCTTGTGGAAATAGCTTTTCCTGGTGGTTATTATGCTCTCAGAATGGGGCTGGGGGATGGAAAGCTGAAGAAAAATATTAAAAGAGGCTGAATAAAAATGGAGCTATTTCCATTTCCCTAACTACTATGAATTTTGAAAAGATGTTTCATCTTTTGAGCAAGACTAAATTACAGACAGGATAACAGATGGGGTTTGGGCTGAGTACAAGGCCCTGCTAACATCAGGCTGCACGGATGCTACCAGTTTAGGGATTTAGAAATGCTACCATTCAAACACCATTTGTTGATTAGTTTGCATAAAATCATAGGTTGATAAGATGCTTTTTTCCCCCATATATGACCTATGTGTGATTTCCTGATCAATGCTGAGAAGTGTTTAGGTGAGTGAAATTAACCAAACTTTGCTACAGTGATGCAGCTGCTCTGCTTCTCTTTCTGTGGTCACCCCAGAGGTGCTGACTGCCTAGCTCCAACCCAGTCTCCTGGTTCCCTGCCATGCCAGTGTCCTCTTTTCCACCAAGAAGATATCACTGTGCTGGGCCATGCAGTGAACACGTGGGCTTATCTTAACACATCAGACCTAATGTGTGGCACATTAAGTTCATGAGAGGCCACAGCACAGGGAAGGAGCCCTGCGGCTGTGGCTTTGAGCGAGGAGCCTGGCTATCTGCAGCTGATCACAGGTCCCCTGGGCAGGCAGATGGGCACATGAGGCTCTGGGTTGGGAGGTGAAACTCAAGGACAGCACATACTTCTGCTTGCAAGGGACTGTGAGTCAAGAAACAATTATGGGTGACCAAGACTGGAGAGCTTGGTCTTCCCCACCCCAGCCTTAGTCCTATTTTTGGAAAGGTGCTGTGCTAACAAGGTCATGGTGTCATGCTGTCCCAGCAGCAGCAGCAGGTTCCTGCCCCTTTTCCTGATAACTTTTCCTTTCTCATAACAAGGCCTGGAAATTACCATGTCTTGCTATTCATTCTAATGCTCCCACTGCTGTAATGCCTGGTTTTCACAAAGACCTATCAAAGTATTATTTCTGGGTGGTCAGAAGCATCACACTGGCAGTGGAGTAAGGTAGGAGAAGAGGCACATCTGCAACATGGAGCAGAGTGTGGCCCAGCAAGTGCTGAGCTCCTGTTGACCCTGTTCCAGAGCTGGGACCTTCTCAGCTGTGCCTGGCACGGTGCTGAGGAGGCTGCAGGCAGCTGGCTGGCACAGCCACCTCCGTGGGAGGCTCCCAGGCATGGGACTGCATGTGGTGACAAGGTGCCACATCTGTGCCTTGCTCCACTTGCTTGGGCATGCTCAGTAATGTCCCAAAGTATTATTTTAGGATATCAATTCAGCACCATTTTCAGGGTTATAGATATTTCAGATGGAAAAGACCTGTTAGCTCTTTTGACCATCCTTCCTCCCTAGAAAGGATTATGGGAGCCACTGATACCAGAATTTGCATCAGTCTTTCCAAGTGTCCTCTTCGCAGAAGTGTAGCAGTGCTTAGGGGGAAGCAGGGAGCATCCGGGTGCAGCTTGCCAAAGGACAGGGAAAATCTGTGAGCAGTAGTATTCATTCTTCCTAACCTGGCTCATAATATTCACAGAAGAGGATAAGAAAAGAGAATGGCCTAATGTGTGACAACGTCATGCTTCTCCTGCATGCACTCACCCCTCCTGGTGCCTGCAAGACAAATCAGTTTTCCCAGTGTTGGGACCGGAAATGTTAGGCTTCATTCTTATTTTGTCAGTCAAGGCAAATATCCGGAACTATTAATTCCATCCCTGGAATGTGACGAGGAAGCAACTATCTTGCCTTTACATGCTTAAATATCATTGCCTCCTGGGGATTGGCAGAGCCTGTTAGATGGTTCTTAAACTGGGTTCTTAACTGCTTTTAGGAAGTAGACAGGTACTGCTCACATTGCCGAACCAAGCACTTGCTTTGTTATGCAAAGACTCAGATTAGAGGAGAGAGGAACAAGAACCTACTTGCGAGCTCCTTTATACCCCTTTGCATCAGGAGTATCTCATCTGAGCCTGCAAGGGTTAACCTGGCACAGAGCTGCTGGGAAGGAGAAGAGAAACAGGCCCCAGTTGCATACCCTTCCTTATGCCGTTTTTTTCTTACCAGCAGCTAATTTCTCTTTTGGATTCTTCTGTTTCCCTCGTGCAAGAAATGCCCGGCTCCTGACAGAAGTCGCAGGGAAACTCATTAGAAGTACAGCCTCCCGCCACCTCCACAAAGGAGCCAAAACTCACATAATGCTGGTGGGCTGGGAAGGTTTATAAAATACCTTAACGTGATGCTGCTGTTTAACAAACACCGAGGGCAGAATACGTAAGCTAGGAAACAGCGAGCCTGGCGCTCCTTGCTGGACCTATAGGGTGATGGATGAGTGTTTGTTCTCAGCGCACTCAGCACTTCCCGACTCCCATGCTAATTCAGCATTTCTGTGGGGCTGCCTTTGCTGCTGTGAGCAGCTGACTGTGAGCAGCAGTGCCTGGCTCTGCGGGGTAGGTGTGGCATTGCAGGGGACACCCCGGACAGAAATCTGACAGCACCACACTGAAAGCAACAATTGCAGCAAAAAGAGAAATCGATGCTGTTATCCTGCCCAGCAGCAGCTCCAAACGCACTAGGAGAGTACCAGAAGCTGACCAAAACCTTGAATTTTTTCAAAGAATAAAATCCCTTTTCTTTAATGCAATATTCCTTTAAATTGGTGTTTGGTTTTTTTTCAGACAACTGAACAAGCACAATAGCAGATGGAGTCCCTGTTTCTTCTCCTGGCATGTTCGCAGCTGGAATGTGCAAAGCCTTAATCTCCCTTTATAAGAATATTATGAAACGTATTTACATTCAGTGTTGCTATGGAGGCTAGATGGTAAATAATTACAATCTCAATATACTGAGATGGTTGGCAAGGTATTAGTAATCGGTACTACAATGCTTCTGTGTCATACTGCAATACTGGAAGATTTCTATAGGAAAATACCTGTCTGATGCATTAATACACACAACAAATACAGATTTTTACCGGTATAATCCTACATAATACTGAGGTCATTTATATGCAATGTGTTTTTAAAAAGAACAATTCATAAAATTATTCTCTTAGTATGACAAGGCATAATTTGCCAGGGACTGTCTAAGGACTAGAATACTTTTAAGCTACAGTTTGGGAAAAAGAGTCCAGCAGCATGGGTATTCTTTTTATTATGTCTTATTTAAAGGAAATGTGTTCTGGGGTCAGCCCTTCAGTTATCACCTCAATATGTGAGGGTATCAATTAAATTTGGTGTTGACACAAACTTATGAGGTTTTGCTGGTCCAGGGCAGATGGTGGGGTGGTAATCAGATGACTCAGAGGGCTGAAGTAGCAGGAATCAAATTGTATGTAGCAGAGCAAGGTGGAGGACCAGGTACCAGTGGACTAATAAATGATAAACTCAGAGCTCATCAGCTGGAAACTGCAGAGGAGGAGGAACATTTGTGTGCAGCAGCCAAACTCAGGGAGACTACGTGCTGGCAGTGTGATGCCTCAAATGGTCCCTGGGGAGGTATTTCCACAGGCAGGGAAATATGAGACAGTGGCTATCTTAAGGTAATATAATAGTTTGATGCTATGAATTATTAATATCATAAATGTTAGAGATTATCAGTACATGGAGACCAAACATAAAACAGCTTAGCAGAGCAAACTCTCCCCTGCCTTTGGCGTGGAGTTTGTCCTCTTTGTGGTACAGCCACATGGCACTGCAGTGGATTGGATATGAAGAGCCATCTCATTCCGGGCTGGAATCTGTCCCACCTGTCTTTAAGGACAACCCCTACATCATCCAGACTCCTTTGTCAGAGCCTGCCACCCAGGCTTGCTCCAGAGTTGAAAAGGAGCAGGTATTTTAGGAGCTGAAATGTGTCTGATCTATTTTAGACAACTGCTCTGGGATAAGGCATATCATGTCCTGGAAGTGCCTATTTCACTCCGTCGCTAGACATCTACATCTGCTCCGATGGCTCCCACCCTGCCTGCCAAGGCAGCCCAACTGACTGCAGGAAAGTTGTGCTAAACAGACAGATTCCTCTCTGTATATTACTGTTTTATTTATTTTTCAGGAAGGCATTATTTACTTAGTTTTATTTTTGTTCAGAATCTCTAAATGGTTTGAAGAGTGAAGCTTATGTTTGAACTTTGAACTGCAAGTATGAATTTAAATACTTACTTGTTTAAGAATTTTGCTGGAAGCTTCTTTCAAAGAGTTTCTTGAAAAAAAATAACAAGGATTTTAATTACTGTGGAGTTTGTGCACTTGCTTTTAGAAAACTGGATTTCTTTCAGAAAATATATTATAATTAGGGATTTCTAGCTCTGGTCTAATTTAAGTAAGCTGGCTCTACATGTTTGTGAGAATCCCAGCTGCACATTTTGGACCTCATTTTGACTGACACATTCTTAATTTCAGTATGGCAACAACTGAGAAAAAGCAAGATTTTAACTTCAGCTATCTTGGTTTTACACCAGCGGCAGGAAATTCAGCTGCTGTTTCAGTTATGCCTCATAAATGATTGAAGGCCTGTTTTACAAAGCAGTGCCATGCCTGTGTACATTCCTGGAGTGATGTTACCTGTTTGTGCATAGAATCATAGAATCCTGGAATCATCAAATGGTTTGGGTTGGAAAGAACCTTAAAGACAATCTAGTTTAAATCTCCCTGCCATGGGCAGGGACACCTTTCACTAGACAAGGTTACTCAAAGTCCCATCCAAACTGACCTTGAATACTTCCAGAGACGGGAAATTCATGTTCCCACATTTCCCAGAACAAATACATTTGGGAACATGGAGCCTGTATATTAAGGACCAGGGCCTGAAGATGTTCACCAGTGCTTCCAAGAGAAAGCCACAGGCAGTTTTTCTTGGAAAACAGGAGAAAAGAGTGTATATTATAGGTTTCGCATTTCTGACTGTGATTGTGCCCCTTCCTTCACCATTGCTGAAACACCAGCTCTGTTCCCTAGCAGACAGCCATTACTCATTACATCTAAGCCTTGCCGTTATTTTGAGGCCTCAACATTAATTTTGTTGGACTCTGTTCTGTTGTTTGAGGTGTTTCGAGGCAGTTCAGGCATCCACAGAGATCTCCAGGCAGTGCAGACCTGTCCTGTATTCACACAGGTGATCCCCACTTGCTGAAGAAGTCCTGCTCAGGTAAACGTCAGCAACAGCACAAGTACAGAACTGTATAACCAGACTGAATACCCTGGAAAATTTTGCCATCAAAAGAAAGACAGCTCTCTAGAGTTCTCCTTTTCATATTCATGAAAGATGGCAAAACTGCAGAGGAGTGAAAGTAAACATCATGCATAATTTAACAAGTATTCACTGCAAAAATATCTTTAAGATTACCTGCAGAAGACCCAGAAAAATGTGATGAATTCCTGTTTTGTGGTGTGGAAAACAAGAGAGCCCTCATGCAGTTTGCCATGCTGCCTGCCTGATGGTACTGCTGAGTGATGGTACAGCTGATGGTGCTGCTCTGGTGCAGCTGCACCTGTCTCTGGCAGAGATATTCCTACAGAGTGGTGGTGGTGTTCCCAGTGCCACGCTTGGGCTCATGAGCACACCTGCAGCCCCATTTCCACTGGCAGGCAGTATATCTGCTTCCTGCCTGTCCTGAGAGCCCAGACATGTGGTTGGGAGAGCTGGATTTTGGCTGGGTTTCCTTGGCACCCGCCTCGGTGTTATTTCCATCTAGCTGTTCCTTGCCATGGCAGACTAAATGTGGCTAAAGACAACTTTTCGATGGTTCGGGATTTGGGGTGGAGAACGGATGGAAAAGAGTGGAAGTCCTGTTGAGATGCCATGTCTACCTACATACAACTGCTTTGAAATAAAAAGGAAAAATACAGAAGACAGAGTATATAGCACCAGTTATTAGCAAGAAGCAGAAGATTGGCAATACTGAATTGCCATTCCCTCCTGAGCTGTATCCTCTGTCTAAAAGCAGCCTAGAACATCTGCTTCCAAGAAAGAACAAGAAGCCTGGACACTGCTGTTATTGGGTAGCTTCCTCTGGTTCGAATGTCTTTTGTACCTGCATTAAATGAAGTGGGTGTTATGATCTGAGAAATGAGTATTTACATTTACATCAAAACTCAAGTCTTTTTATCCTTAGCAAATAATCACTTCCAGCAACGTGACTAGAAATAGAAAGCTTTCGCTAAACAGAGGCAAGGATTCCTGCATTTCAGTTTAGGCATATGGTTTGATTTTCTTCCAGTTTCAAGTCAGTGAAAATAAAGACACACAGTAAAATAAAGGCCAGAAAGAGCAAGCAAAACTAGGCCAAAACAAAGCCAAAAACCTTTAAGAATTTAATTTCAGAAACCAAAGATGGGAGGCACTGTTAAGTGCTGCAGAGTGCAGGAGAGAGGCCATTGTCATTCCAAGCTGGGTTAATGCAAAGCCTCAGAGCTCTGGGAAGGTGGTTTGTTTTCCTCCTTCTTTCTCTACCATGTAGATATGGCCTTTGGGTAACCTGGGCATACAGCAGAAGAAATGTCAAGAAATCAAATTGAGTTTATTTTTTGGGGAATATCCATCAAGCTGCAAGAAAGAAAAGGTCACTATCTGTTTGACAGGGTTTAAAAAACATTCCCCAGATGCTATGGCTGGTACAAAAGCAAAGATTGTGTAATTCTGGGGAAGCTGCAGTGGTCCTAGTGGTGTTTCTTTCCCTGTTCTCTGGAGAGAGAAGCCAATTAGAAAAAGTAGCTACACTTTTAAAATTCTTCTAATTGCATGAAATATAGACTTTTCTATTTACTTTATGGTATTGCAGGCACTTCAGTTGTTGGATAAATGGTAATCACTGTGGGATTTGTGGGAAATTTTCCCTTACAAGACACTTCTTTCAGGAATGGTTGCAGGTAAGTCCTCCAGAGCACCATTCAATCAAATGATTGTAGCCATAAATTATTTTTTTGCTAGAAACCAGCTACACTTAAAAGAGTGAGATGCTGAATCTTGAACACTCCAAAAACAGTGAACAGAAACTCCCCAGCTACTTGAAAATTGCCTTGAGTTACTCAGATGTAATTAAAATTTCATTTTAATGAAAAAAAAGAAAAAGTAAATTGTTACACCTTTACGAAAAGCTATTTTTTAATTTGAAAAGCCTGTTTCTCCTTAGCATATTTAAAGCTTTGTCTGTGTTGAATGGAGTGTTATAGATTCAAGTACAGCATCACTCCTCTCCCTCTTTCAGGGCTGTGTGGGCACTGGGTGCAGGAGAGAACAACATGCTTCTGCAGGATCTTCCAGGCAGGCACTTGGGAGCCCGTTTCAAATACCACTCAATATCTGAGGTGAGATCATTAGGTATTAATAGCCATGTTGGGTTGTAGATGGCACAGAGAGCTGAAGGGATTAAGGATTGCATCTCACGCCTCCTCCTTGTGCACTGGAGGGATGCAGTGCCCAAGCAACGCATCTCTGTGTGTTTGCACAGCTACCAACTGCAGCTGGTGTCCCCAGCATCTTCTCCAGCCTGGGCCACGCTCCTTCCAAAGGGACAGTGGGCACAGCCAAATGTCTGAGCAGTGGGAGCTGAGAACAGCTCCATGGGGATGTGTGTGCGCGTGGGGGAAGGTGGAGGCAACCCCAGCGCCTTACTGGGATGAGGACAGGGCAGGGGCCAAAGCTGGCATGAGAGGAATTGCCCAACAGCTGAGTCCAAGCCCAGATGCAAAGAACCACTGCAGCCGTGTGATTCACAGCCCTTCTTGACTTCATAAGAAACACAGCTGGTCCAAAGAAATTCCACCCACATTTTATAGGGGAAAAAAAAAAAGACCTGTTTTTCAAAATATGTTTGGTTTCTGCAGGTTTTGTCAATAAGCCCAGCACAGACTCGTGCATTAGGTTCCCAGACACCCACAGGCTTCCTCTGTGCCCTTGGGAGTAAGTCAGGGCCCTCCCTCACTCCTGCTGCTCCCTCTCTATGCAGTGAAAGTCACTAATTTCCTCATGTCACAGGTGTGTGGTCAGGCTAAGGGCATAGAAAGCCTGTCTGGCAGTAAAAATGCAGGCAAGTATCCACTTTCAAATTCAAAAGGCAAAGAAGAACTTCTCCAGAAAACCTTTGGCTGTGAAGAAAACAATCCTGCTACAAGCCCCTGCCAGGTAGGTGCAAGTGAGTTTCTGTGGGCAAAGAGCAGAGTTCTCCTGGGAAAAGACTTTTACTGTAATTCCCACCTCATTCATGTTTTTCTTTCAGCCTCTGTTCACCGTTAATTATTTTTTCAGACTACCCATTTCTCCTGTCTTTTTTCCCCAGGCAATTGCTTCAAGGCACTTCAACGTTAATGGGCCATGTATTTATTTTTAGCTCCACATCTCTTTAGTGCAGGAGAACCTAGTGGATGGCAAAGTAAGCACCTCTAGCCATCATCAACAAATTCTGCCTCCAGTGTCCTTCCAGATACGATTTCATCATTTTTTTCGATGAAGTGACAGCAAGTATGTGGTGACCTGCTGCACAAGATGCAACATGTGCATCTCTGTGACAGGCACCTGCAGGCAGAGACTGCCTGGGAGGGCAGAAATGCTTCCAGCAAATTGTGGGACACCAGCTTCACCTCTGCTGCAGGTGCACAGAAACAGCAGAGAATAGAAGAACACTCCAAAAGGACCCCATTCCCCAGTACAAATTGCAGACTACTCCCTCCACCCCAGCTGGAAGGACTCCGTGAAAGCCACGTCAGTGCTGAAGCAATCCAGAAATTATGAAACTGTACTGAAAGTCTAACTGGTGGTGAGGAGGGTTGGGACAAAATGCTCACACAGACACAGGGACAGCCCAGAATAAGCCCGTGGCCTTCTGAGCAGAATTTGCCAAACAGGTTCCTGGCTCAGGCTTATTGTATCTGAAACAGCCGTGTGCCGGCAGTGCAGGTGGTGCAGAGCCCTCAGCACTACGGCGAGACCTAGAAACAGAGCTCAAAGATGACAGCTCTAAATGACATGCACACACACTCTCCAAGACATGAGACTTCCCAAGACAGGGAAGAACCAACCTGAAATTAAAAGGTATCTTCAACATCTTCAGGTACCACAGAGAGGTGCCGAGTGCCAGAATTACTGTCATTGGGGCAGAAAGAAAATCCATGAGCAGTGGAAGTGGGTAAAACTCACTTTGTGTTGAAGTGACTACACAGGAGGGTATAGGATGTCAGGGTGCAAATCATCAGAGGGACTATGGATGTTTCTAGGGCATGATTAATCTCACCCCAAAGGAGATGTCAGCATTCAGTCAGAGGAACTGTTCTATTTCTCTGTCACAAGACTGCAAAGGTGCCTCCCTTCCGCATTTTAAGGGAACACTACCATCATGCTTCAGTCACCACTGATTGTTGGGAAAAGAAGATAAACCCCCCCAAAAAGTATGTCATTGACCACTGCCCACAGATAGAGACAGATCTGTTGGGTTACTATAATACCAGAAACGTAATTCTGTATGATGGGACACAACCTTGCAAAATGATTGTCACAATGTTTAGCACTTTAAGGCCAAGGTGGCTCCTTCCCAGAACCAGTTACGGCTAAAGGGGAAAACTCTCTTTGCTAAATAGTAATTTTTTTCAAAGGCATCAGTGTTCATTCAAAGGATCTACAGGAAAAACTGTTTAAAAGGTCAAATCTGAAATTTTTTATTTAATTTAATTTAATTCCTTTCGTTTCCTTAAGGAATTGAGAAGTCTAAGGAAAGAACCAGCCATACTTAATACAGGTGTTAGATGAAAAACATTACTGATACATTGCTAAGACTTACTGTGCGTGCACAAGAGCCCAGGGAGGTAGAACAGGCCTTTCTGGGCAGCATCTGGACAAACCACACGTATGTTCTGGCTTTTTGTTTTTCCAAAGCGAGTCCTTGCCAAGGCCCTCTTGTGTTGCAATTCCTGCTGTTACTGGTCCAGGCACCACCAGCCTGGCAAGCAGGCATGAGGACAAGGGGCTGGAGGAAGTGAAAGGAAAAGTGATGTATGTGGGGAAGGTGTTGGAGGAGGATGGTGAGGACCAACAGGGTGTTCATACCCTGATGAAGGTGCCCTGGGGATGACCCCAGCAACACCGAGGAAAAGGGATATTGAGGTTCAGAGAAGACTTGGGATGATGCAGAGATCTCTGAGCTGGTTTGTTCATAATTAGTGGGTATGTTTTTTGTATGCAGGTAGAGGTCTCTGTGAGGTCCACGTGGGCTGCTGCTGTCCACTGCCAGCTGCTGTCGTGGGGATGTGTGAGTGAGATCGATGTGATGAGCTGAGAGATGTTCTCCAAAGAGCTGCTGGATGCTGCAGCTGGGGTTGTGCTCGGTCCTGGTCAGCCACAACTAGACACAGAGGCAGAACTGGGATGGCTGCTGGCTTGCAGCCTGCGCCACAAAACCTGCTTTAAGAAGGAGAGGACACAGGGCAGGAGGGACACCATCCACCACAGAAAGCTAAGGGGACGCCACCAGAGCTGCGAACTTAATGTCTGGCCTCCTCTGGGGGCAAAAGGAGATGGGGTCCAACTGCGGGAGCTTTAACCTCTCCTCTGAGCAACTGCTGCTCGCAGGCTGCTGTTTGGCCTTGGGATTTTTAACGCATTTTGATTCTTTTTGAGGGTCATTTGAGAAGTGGCGAGCACATACAGGGTACCTGGAGCGGCAGGTCTGACTCAGCAGCGGCTTGATCGCTGAGGCACAAAAAAGGGAGAGGCACCTTCATCACTGCACCTTTCCCTGATGTCGCAAGAGAACAGAGCTCCTTGTTCCCCCATCTGCCCTCGCTGCTCCACCACCTCAAGGACTACACTGATGCCTTGCAAAACATCCACAACCTTGTGAGGGGTTGTGCAATGGGCTTAGGAGATTGTTTGTCCATCAGAAACTCAAAAAGCTCCATAAAGTCAATATACAGGAACACTAGTTTTATCTCCTTGAAAACACCTGTGTGGGAAGGGCTCACCAGCTGCACAGTTTCCCTTACAACTATTTAACACACAATTTTTTTGACTGGGGCTGCAGAATCTTTTATCAGCCTTTTAGTGGCCATGTCTGCCCTGGTCCATACTTGAATATTCCATCTTGGAAGAAGCATGCAGTCCTGGAGCATGATGGTGTGATGTCGGGTTTTCCATAGAGGTATACCCACTCACACCAGAAAAACGAAGGACCTGTAGAGCTTAATTAACTGGACCAGGGCTTATTCCTGCGCTGTTTTGGTTGATCTGTTCAGTGTTGGGCATGAATTTTGACCAGTGGGACACTCTTCTTGGGCTGGCATTTATTTTATATTCTGCGTGGTGTGCATGGTACTTTTAAATCTCAAGGCTTTTTCTGACCATTTCCAAGACTAGTTTTTCATATTGACCTGGGGTCTGCAAAGCAGAAGTGACACCACAGTGTTCCCTGAAGGACTTCCAAAACATTTCATTCACCATGTGTGGTCCCCTGCCAACAACTTACCCAGAAGTTGGGAGCAGCAATGTGGCTTTGCTGGGCTGTAGCACAGCAGCCCAATTACACGAAATACACAGCTCCCATGACTGATTTCCCAGCCCTGGCATGTTGCTGACTGCACAAACAAGACCTGTAGATGAAAGCTGTATGTCACATTACCTCTTTTCAGGATGCTGACGCAGCAGTGTCCCCTGCAAGCAGCAGGAAAAACAGGAGCCAGGGCAGGCCACCCCAGGACTGGGCCATGTTTGCAAGGCAAAATGCCTTCTGATGAGCTCCTCTTTTCGGTAGGCAGGTCTGCATGCTTATCTTTGGGGTTGAGGCTTTCTTCAAAGCAGGCGTCAGGGAAAAACACCACCTGTAGCTTGAATGCTCCTGGCCTCCTTCTGACCTTTCCTCAGTCCCCGTCCAGGAGTGAAATCTGAATGAAGGTGAGGATTACCTCTCTCCTTTCATATCAGTAATTAAGTGCAAAAGGATAAGGAGAAAAACTCTGGGATTTCATCCAAGAGAGGCCAGGACAGGGGACTGGGAACTTCGTGTAGGTAAAAGTGTGGAGGTAAAAGTCAGGAGGTTGCCCATCCTGGCACAGAGCTGGACAAAGATGGATGAGCAAACCCCATTCATCTTTGTTCCTCCAGTTGCAGTATTTTAATAATGCATGATGCAGGAAAGCGCTGCATAAAGCTATTATTCATGAAGTCCATCCAACTCATGTGTGAATGAATTCCAAAGTATTAAGTTTGCCCTTAGCCTTAATAAAGAACAGTTTGAGTCCCATTTGGATCACTGATTTTAAGTGAGAGTCCAATATCAAAACGCTTTTGACATGTTTGCCACCTCTGTAGATTGTACAAGTTATTTGCTGTTGCTGCATTTTTGATTTGTCTCCTGACTTGGAGCAGAGTTGGCAGGTGTGACCTCAGAGAGGGGGACATCTCTGGTTAGCTGACCTCCTCTGGTGGCTGGCCTCCAGGATGACAAGGTAATGAGATTTGCTTGCAGAAGGTGGCAGGAGCCCCTGTCCCACAGCCAGCCTCTCTGGGGAAAGCACAGGGACTGGGCAGGAGAAGGACAGGGATACATCCTCCTGTCAGCTCCACCCCATTTCACATTACAGGGGTCAGCACACATGCTAGGAGGACATGTATGCAAGTTCATGATGGGACTTGAAATTGAATGTAAAGCTTTTTTCAGTCCAGGGAAAATATCTCACTGAACTGGATGGCTTTTGACCACATTTTGGGTCCATACCATGCTACTAGCTTATGGAACCTTATTAGGCTGGAAGCTATTCTCTGATGGAGACCCGTACATTCTGCGAAAGCTGTTTTGAAAAATTTTGCTATGTGTGTTATGTCTTTTTTCATTTGGTAACAGGAGAACTCCACACCAGATGTTCTTTCATCTTCTTGTTTTACTTCCCTGCTGTTGACAGTGATTCATATCCACTGAGGGCAGAAAAGCCACACAAGTACTTAGACCATGAAATGTAAAGCTTAATACTTAAATAAAAACTTGCACAAAGATTAGGCAATTTCTTGCAATCAACACCGATCTATAAGTTTTATTAATGAACATTTCAGCTAAGAAATACATTTTCCAAGTCTATAAAGTATTATGGAGAGTTATTTTCCCAAGTTCCTTCATAGTCTTATAATTATCAAAGCTTTATGTGTTTTTATCTCCATAATGTAATTGCCAGCTGGGATCTGGAAGAAATGTACCTGTATGTCACACAGCTATGTACTACTATCCCCAGTGCACACCAGTGTGGGTTTGTTGTTTTGGAGGGGTTTTTTTGTGTGTTCTGTGGCTTCATAAATAGGTCTCTGCTGAAGAAACACAAGACCATTGGCAAATTCTGCTGCCACAGTTTATGCACTCCTGTGCAATATGGGGATGCAGGGGCATTCTCATTGCAGGGGTGTTAGACTAAGTTTCCTTTAGAGGTCCCTTTCAACTCAAACTCTTCTATGACTCTATCGTGGCCTCTGGGTCAGTGACATCTTGGTCTTTATTCCCAAATCTGGTCTGTTTTGCTGAGGATTAGGATAACATGCTGGAAGTTTTTGCAGGGGTGTATATTTCTGCCATGAATTTGCTTCTTGGAGTCAAAAAGAAAGCCAGTGCTGGTGCAGGATTTGACTGCTGGTGATGAATTATGATGCCATCGCAGAAACAGGGAAATTGAAGGAAAACATTCACACAAGAGGTGTTGGCCTATCTGTCAGTAAGGCCAGGGCTTTCCTGGAGAGGGGCAAGGAGGTGTGTATCTCCTTGAAGCCATGTGAAGACAGGGAGAAGGAGAGGGCACACAGTGCTACAGAGACCAGCACCCTGTGTCAGATGGGACCGAGATGGGAACTGGAAAAAGACCATCTTCTTGTTGGAGCTATGAGTTAATAAATCAGACGTCAGGTAGGGAGATGCATTGCCTGCAATTGCTTGCAGGCCCCTATGTGCGTGAGTTTGTGCAAAGGGAGGAATGACGACTGGATGCAACAGAGGCTCTGCCAGTCGTGCTGGCTGTCCTTTGCATAGGGTTACCATCTCAGGGCACAGCCATGGAGCTGCAAACCCATGTGTCAGACACTGGAGCAAAGCCTGGTTGCCATGCGGGCAGCAGGCCATTCTGCAGGCACGTGGTGCAGGCAGGGGTCGGGGGGACACACCTCTGGGATGTAGGTGAAATGATGCTCTGAGGGATCAGTCCAGGGAAACACAAGGGCAAAGCATGAAGAAGGGCCTTTCCCCATCCAAGTGGGGAACTGCACTTGGTGTTCAGTGTTGCACCCACCTAAAATTCCTTGTTACCTTTCAGATGGAAATGAGCATTACTGAAATGCTTTGAAGGTGCTGTGTCATAATTCCCCCAACTCAAAAAGACAGATGCTAAAGAGCACTTTGTGATGAATAAATGATGTGACAAAAAGGAACAAGAGTGAGTATGCTTTCCCCCCTTCATACGCATGGGCTGAGCTCTTCCCTGCTGCTTCCTCACAACCTCTTTACCCTTTCAATTTTGTACTCATACAAATATGCACCCTATACTCTAATACACCCTATAGCCTTGCTTTACGATCCTCTCAGTTATCACTTTATCTTCCAGCACTTGGCCACAGCACACTGCACAGCCTGACCCACCTTTGAAATAACTCATTTGTGCTCTTTCTTTGCGGGGCTGAGTCACAGCACCCCACGGCTGGCCAGCTACTCCATGCCTTTGTGTCCCTCTGCACTGCAATGAATGCAGAGCACAGCACCCAGTGGGCTCCCTCCCACGGGTGGGCTCCTTTCCACAGCCCCCAAATTCATGACTACTTCCGCTGCCTCCGTGTAAATGAAAACTGCAGGATCAGAGCCCTAAGGGCTAGAGAATATTCTAGTGTTAACGTTTATTCATTCTCGTTGGGCAGCTCAGCTGGCAGGTTGTTAAGTAACAGCTGAGAAGGAGGCAGCAGGCAGGAGTGCTTGGGGAGAGAGAGTGAGAGGCTGGCAGTGGGAAGGAGGGGATGGATGGGGCTCACAGCAGGAGCTGCTAACTCTAAACCCTGAGCTGCTCAAGCAATATGTGCTGCATGTCAGAGGCAAGTAACAGGCGAGGAGACAGTGGTGGTTTTCATTAAATAGGGAAACATAATTTTTGCAAAATGCTGCCTGTAATGTTTTGCCTCTCTGCAGCACAAGTGGTGTTTGTGGGAGAGCTCAAGTGTCTGCAAGTCATTGAGCAGGAATAAAACATCTCTCATGTTTCTCCAAGTGCCTGACTGGCTGGGGAGCAGCTACCGGACTAATTGAGCCAAAGTCAATGAGAATTTGACATTCTGGATCTGCTTCCACAGGAATACCAGCACCCATTTTTCAGGCAGTGTGCTCCCTTCCTAGCGGCTGGGCATGAGCCGCATGGCACCTGGAGCAGTGTGGCAGAACAGGGCAGTGCCAGGACACCCAGCTTGTTAGCCCCCACCCAGAGCCAGGTTCCAGGGGCTCTGCTCACCCTGCCAACATCACAGTCACTGCACAGACAGAGCAAGTAAAAGGAGATTTGGA
Source organism: Edolisoma coerulescens (assembly GCA_013397115.1). NCBI lineage: Eukaryota > Metazoa > Chordata > Aves > Passeriformes > Campephagidae > Edolisoma > Edolisoma coerulescens. The sequence continues at coordinate 392,477 of VWZW01000843.1, read as the reverse complement.
CATCTCCCAACTCCCCATCTGATTTTCCTTCTTGGATTGCAAACTCTTTGGGGTAGGGGTCATTACTAGAACACAACCCAGATACTTTCAGGATTGGAGATAACCCAGAATTAACAGGAGATATTAGTTCTTCAGAAAGTTTGTTGCCGGATGCTCATCTCCTTGGATGATTCATTATTGATGGTCTCCACATGACTTTTTTCAGCAGTCTGTTTTAAGTTCAGTTACATGCTTCTTCATTTGTAGAGAAAGAGGAACTGAATGAACATGTCACCAGCTTGTCACTTTTTCATTCCTTTTTCTGCCACGGCCCTTCCTTTAATAGTCTGAACCAATTTTAGAAAAGTCTTTGATGTCATTGATGATCCATGGCCTCTGAGAACTGGAGACCCAGCTACCTGTCAACATGGGCTCGCTGTCACTACCGAGGAGAGAACAGTACTAACACGGGCAGTGTTGGTGCAAAGCTGATGATGTGCTCTACAATCTCCTGTAGCTGCTTCAATAATTCCATTTTTAGTCCTTTTATTGATTAAACTGACAGATCCTACCCCTGTTCAAGAGACGTTTTAGGTTGAACTGAATGCAGCTATCAGATATAGAGGTACCAAATATGCTACAAGAGAAAAGCAATCAATTTTTAAAGCCCTGGTGTCCCACAAAGACACAACTTGGGATCTATGTCAGTGCCCTTAACTCGTGCAGTCCAGCACTGTACTCAGTCCAAGCCCTCGGTCCAGGCATTGGCATACCTCATCCTCGTTGCAAGGAAGAATAAATGAGGGCTGTGCTCCCCCACAGCTGAGCAATGGATCCGTGTTCTGGCTAAATATGTCATTGCATGAATAAAGAGGCAAATCTAGTTCAGCTCTGTCTCAACCTCACTTCCGCATCAGCGCCATGGGCCCTGCAGACAGAGTCTGGGAGAGGCAGCTCCTGGCTGGGCAGCAGGAGCTCCAGGTGGCATCTTGGCTCTGTGCCCATTTTGCCACAGTTGGAGCCAGAACTAATGAAGAAAAGCCACCCGAGGCCTTTCCGATTTTCCTTGAAGTCATTCCTGAACTTCCCTGGTTAGGCAGGAAGCAGTAGGAGTGGGGAAGGACAAACCAAATATCTTCCCCTCCTCTATCAGTGAGAGGGAAGAAAAAGATGAGGGTGGAATCACAAGGGTGAAATTAGCACTCTGCCAAAAGCCAGTCAGGAGTCCTCCATGGGTTTCAGAATATGACAGAGAGAGAGAAAAACCCAACAAGTTAGATCTAGCCACCCTTAAAACTATAGCACAAAATTATTCCTACTCAGATGCCAAACCTATACGTGGTGGGAGAGAGACTTTGCTTGGCTGGAGGCTGGGCTAGCAACACTCGGTACCAGCTGCGGTGCAAACTGTGTTAGTGACTTCTGTTCAAGATACGTATTGAAAGGTGTTGCTCAAGCCATGTAACTACAAATTCTTGTTAATTCTGGGCAGAAAAATCACCCAATTAAGGTGTTTCAGTAATATTGCTTATTGCATCAGTTAGGCCTGAAGTAAAATCCCATCTTACCACAAAGAGCCTGTTTACAGCTTGGCATGCAGGAAAGGCCATTGGCGAGGTTGTAGCTCACAAACCCAGCAAGGTCTCCTGGTGACTGCACATGTCCCTAGGAGAGCCTTCATCCTGCAGGAGCAACAGAGGCATAAATGGCTTTGTGCTGCCTGGAAACCTGGAGGACAAGCAGCTACAAAACTTTGTTGTATGGAGGCTCTGGGCCTCTGGGCCTTCGGTGTGTATGAGCAAGACAGGTAAAGCTGTTCTGGCCACTCTCGCTGGCTGTGGCTGATACAGCAGCTGAGCATCTCAACACCACAGGGATGGCTCAGAGCAAATGTTCCTGTCAGGCTGGTGCCTCAATGGTTCAGAGCAGCTCAGGGACATGAGGTCCTCAAACCTCTGATCTGAATGCTCCTGGGATGATGGGGGTAGTTCGGCACACACACTGGCAACTTGTCAAGGCCAGGCTGGGTCCGGGCTTTGCAGGCTGTCCTGTGCCAGTGATGTGGATCTTCCACAGCAGAGGCAACTTTGGTTTATGTCACCAAGATCACTGACCAGGTAGCTGTTGCGCCATGCCTGATTAGCAACAGGAGCCAAATCACACACTAGGCAAATTCTCCAGAAATACAGTCCTGTGGTTATGCTAAATGGGATCTTCCCACATGCAGTTGGGGCATTTTGTTTAAAGTATCCATATGCTTTGATTTGCAGGCAGCAGAAAGCTCTGCTTGAGACACATCCATCATAAATTAGAGCTCTTTATTTTATGCTCGACTCTTCTGATTTTATGACCATGAATGGTAATTTATGTCTGAAGAGATTTATTGCTTTGCTGTCACTCTCCTGTCACAGTGCCAGCCAGCACCCAGTGGTGGCACCCAGAGGTGTGCTGTGGTGTGCAACAACACAGGGCAAAACCAGGCTGGGCTGGTTTTATTTCTGCACTCATTATTATTTCAGATTTATAGGTGGCCTTCATGTGCTGAAGTCAGAGCAGGGTTCAAGCAACATAAATTCAAATCCAAGCCATGCCAAAGGTTTCCTGTGATCTTTGCAGGAAGTCACACAAACTCCTAAGCTACAGAATGGAGACAAACCCTCCTAAAACTTCGCTGGCCCTAATGCATTGTCTGGATGATGTGCTTAGACTAGTCTCTTTGGGCTGTTAGCTGCTTCTGCAGAGGCGTTTGCACATCTGACCCTCAGTTTGGCTGAGAGCCTGCTCTCCACACGTGACAAATCAGTGAATAGAATTTACTCCTTCTGGCCTTGAGTAAGGTGAGAGGCTGCACCAAAAGTCTCTGCAGGGCTCTGGATGCAGCAGCCCCTCTGCCAAACTGGATAGAGCAGCCAGGCACCACAGGCAACAACTCAGTACAACAGGCAAGCCAATGAGTGTACTACCAATGAAACTATGCTTCGGTGTAGCTGGAGAGAAAATGGATTGATGCCGGGCCTAGACAGCTGTGAGGTGACAAGAAGATCCTGCTGGGAATTTGCCACTCCTTAGATCCATGTTTCTGCCCTTGTACATCCCCAGCGCTGTTCAAAAACATTGCTGGAGGGGGATCTGCAGCTTGTGCCCATCAGCTGTCAGCAACTCATCAGCAGTGCCTGGTGCTGAGGAGGCTGGGGTAGCTTGTGCCACCTGAAACTTTGTCCTCCTGGCCAAAACCATGTCAGGCAGTCGCGATATTCTACCCCAAGAACAGAGAAAGTGGCAAGCTGTGCTCTCATAACAGAGAGCAGATGACAGCTTGGGGATATTTTATTTGTTTTAATTTGTGGTATGTAAATTCAGAAGCTGCAGCAGATGTTCTGCAGTCTTTAGTCAGAATATGTTTTCTGAATGTCACTTTAGTGATCTTTTTTTGTCAGGTTGGTGATCCTCTGTATTACATTATTTTTTAGTGCTTCTTTGTTATTTTGTGGCAAAACACCCTGCAAAACAAGCATTTATTCTTCTAGAGTTTAGTGTGATCTGAATATCATCTTGCCCATTTTATATATTTTGTGAAAATATCCACAAGCTTCTGCCAAGCTGATGTGGAGAGACTTCTGACAGTCATCAAGCTATGCAAAAAAATCTTCAATTATTCCGTTTGGGGAATTTCTACCGGAAAGATGACACAGAGTGATGCACTTCACTCAAGTGTCCTTGAAAATACTTTTTATCACATCACTTTCATGTCAAGAAAGTGCTGAAAGCACTGATGGAAAAAAATCAGTATTCGATGTGCTTTCTGAGAGCTTTCCAGCAAACACACAGGAGTGCAGCCAAAGCCTCTATTTTTATTTTAATATTTGCATGCAACTCCTCATCAGAAATTCAGGTGTGCACAGAGGAACTAGCAAGCTCCCGAAGGGCTGTGGCCAGCTAGCAAACAGGAAAACATTCCCCAGTGCAAAAAAAAAATAAATACAGTTTTCAATCTTGCAAAAAACACAGTAGCCCCTTTAGCTGGTCAAAAAGCTGGAAAAAGGGCTGGATGCTTTCCCCAGTCTTTCTCCTGGGAAATCCATTAATCAAGGGCTGGGGCATCATGTGCAACATCTCCATGGGCCGTAGGTTTGTGGTCACATGGGGAAAATTTGCATCCAAAGATGAGTGGGGTTTTCCTCTATAGCTCTGAGAATGCTGCAAAGCTTCTCTGTGAATTTCAGTTTGAGGGTTTCATTGCTTCAGCCTCTGCTCATCATCAGCTTTCTCAGGGCTGCTTCTCCCAACAGGCTGTTTTTCCACCTTCTGTGCTTCAGATTTCATTTTGTGTCATTTCTGAGCCTCACCTGAGCAAGAGAAATGTAAAAATCTTCTTTGTCTAGAAAACTATTTTAATTGGCAGTAATTTACTAAGGAGTTCTCGTATGAACAATGAGAAAGATTAACATTACACATTGAAAATACATTCAAGTGACAAATGTGTTTCTTTTACAAGACAGCATTTGACTCACTTCAATTTCAGTGGGTACTGGAAGATTAGTCTCTAGTAAATATGGTCCTGATCCAAAGCTATCTTGCTGAAGGGGGCAAATGTCTGTTCATCCAAGTGAAATATTGATTCCTCTGTCAAATGCTAAGCTAACTTGAAATCTCAATCATCTGAACTGATTTCTACAGCAAAGTTAGGGTGACAAAGGTATGATGTGTCCAGACCAAGGGTCTTTCCATATTAGATGTCTCTGAAGCCCAGCCACCACACATTGGCTTTGCATAAGCTAAAATGTGGGCATTTTCATCCTGTTTTCTGTGGCAGTGATCAGGAAAACTTGGAGAAATTTCTGAGAGTACTGATTATAGTAGGGGGAGCACAGGGTCAATAACAGAGGCTGATGATTTTGACCAGCTATTTGCATGGGTTTTGTTTGCTGTAGATCAAAGCAGGTACTCAGGTGGTGTGTACCACAATGTGCATATGTTAATGTGTGTTCTCATACATACAACCTGTGGAGGAGTTTGTTTGCCTGTGTGAACAATTGGTTGGGGCTGGGCTTCAGGAGGGGTTGGGGGGGATAGCAGCAGACTGCAGAGCGGCTTCAAACAACAGCTTGTAGATGATACAAAACTGGGAGGAGCTGCTGTCTCCCTTGAAGGCAGGAAGGCCCTGCAGAGAGACCTCGACAAATCAGAGGGCTGGGCAATACCAACCACATGAAGTTCAGCAAGGGAAAGTGCCGGATTCTGCTCCTGGGATGGGAAAACCCTGGGTGTACAGACAGCCTGGGGAATGAGATGCTGGGGAGCAGTGCCTTGGAAAGGAACCTGAGGGTCCTGGTCAATGGCAAGTTGAACATGAGCCAGCAGTGCCCTGGCAGCCAGGAGGGCCATCCCTGTCCTGGGGGGCATCAGGGACAGCATCGCCAGCCGGGCAAGGGAGGGGATTGTCCTGCTCTGCTCTGCACTGGGGCGGCCTCACCTTGAATATTGTGTGAAGTTTTGGTCACCACAATGTAGGAAAGATGTTAAATTATTAGAGAGTGCCCAAAGGAGGACAACAAGGATGGTGAAGGGCTTTGAGGGGAAGCCGTATGAGGAG
>VWZW01000843.1:362549-386792 GCA_013397115.1 Edolisoma coerulescens | reverse complement strand
TGATCTCTTCTCTGTGGTGACCAGTGATAGGGACTGAGGGAAGGGCCTGAAGTTGTGCCAGGGGAGGGTTAGGTTGGATATCAGGAAAAGGTTCTTCACCCAGAGGGTGGCTGGGCACTGGAACAGGCTCCCCAGGGAAGGGGTCATAGCATCAAGTTTGTCTGAGTTCAAGAAGTGTTTGGACAACACTCTTCGGCATGTGGTGTGACTCCTGTGGATGGTCCTGTCCAGGGCCAGGAGCTGGACTCAGTGATCCCTGTGGGTCCCTTCAAGTTCAGCATATTCTGTGATTCTGTGAATATCTGCTCATCAGTGATAGAAGTCAAGGAGAACAAAATGCCACAGTCTTGAGCAAGGACATCCCAGTTGTTCAGGGCAGGACTGGAATCATCATCATGGACAAAAATAAACCCCAGTTGTTGTTGGAAGCTTCCAGAACAAAAGCAGGCTCGGAGCACAGCCAGTACCCTTCTCCTTGGCTGTATCCCCCGAGAAACAGCTGGAAAGGCACAAAAAAAAGTGGGATTTTATTTATTTTTAATTAGTCAAAATGGTGTTTCCCCTCCATCTCACTTCTCTCTGGGGCACTTGTTTGTGCCCACCATTTTCTTGTTCACTACTATATTTCTGTGAAGAAGGACACAATGCCAAGAAGGCTGTTGCCACTGCCATGGTCAAAGGTCAGAGGAGAAGCAAGATTTGCAAGGAGAAGCCATGTCTTTTAGACCAAACAATATACTCAGAAAAAAATGGAGACACCTGAACGCTCAAAAACGTGCCAGCTTTTTTCTCCTGCCTGTGTCTGATGGTCTAATAAAAGGTATGAGCTCTCCTGACAGAGCCTGTCTCCTGATGCCAAGGGATGTTCACTTTGCTCTAACACTTTTGGTGAGCATAGAGACTGCTGAGTGCTTTGTCCCTGCATTCAGTAGTCCTGTGAGAGCCTTCCCATGTCCTTTGGTGGGTGCAGACCCAGAACTCCCAAGCAGGAGAAACCTCCGTGTTATGCAAAGCAGTCCTTTGCGTAGTCAGACACACCGAGTGCACTGAGCCACCTGGTCACCTGATTGTCCCCAAATGCCTTCCAGCATGTATAGACAAACTCCAGAGCAAGGAAGCACTGTATGTATTTAGTCAGGTGCTGTGAGAAACGCACAATCAGCCAGCTGCCTTTGTCCCCACCAGCCAGCCACGCCAGCTAATATATCTAAGTTGAGCCTGTTCCACCCTTGATGGTATTCAATGAGTGATCTCTCTCCCTGTCCTTATCTCAACTCATGAACCCTTCATTAAACTTCCTCTCCTCTGTCCAGCTGTGGAGGGGAGTGAGCAAGAAGCTTCCATGAGTGCCTGGCATCCAGCCAGCATCAAACCACAACAGTCAAGTCCCAGGCACAAGAACTGCACTGTTGGGCTGGAAGAGCCCTCAGCACACAGGCTGGTTTAAGTGCAGAGGACAAGATCTTCAAGGAGCTGTGTTTTTTCCATCCCAGGGCTATCCTGCTTTGGACTGTGCAGGTCAAATTGGACCCTGGTGAGCACAGGCTGGGGTTTCCTTGGCCGGGTGCTCCTCACCCTGAGGGCCCTGGGAGGCAGGTGGCTGCTTGCTGCCCTGGGGAGAGGGGCTGCTGGCAGGAGCAGCTGGATGCAGGGGACACGAGGGATGGGACAGTATCTTGCTTTGCACTTTTGGGGTCCCTGGGAGCCTGGGTCCTGCAGCTGGGTTCTGAGTACTGAGGCAAGAGTAATTTCTCCTTCTGCCCTAAAGAGAGGGCAGAATGGTTTCAGGTCCCTGCTGGCACTGCTGACACACTGTGGAGCAGCCATGGCTGAAAATACTTGTTTCCTTGAGCAAGCATTAAATAGCTCACCAGAATAAAATTGCTGTGAATTGCAAAATAAATTGTAAAATTGCAGAATAAAATTTCTGACTGATTTGAGTTTTGAAAAACTATCAAAAGGGGTTAAAACCAGGGGCAAGAGTTCACTTGCTCTTATATTCAGATTGCTCTTTGGAGGCAGTGGCTGCACTGACCACTCGTCCCTGAGCTCCCTTCCCTCTCTCTGTGTCCTGGCTGAACGGGGGGGCCATGGGCAGCAAGGCAGCCCCTTTTGTGTGCTCGATTTTCACATCCACACATGAGCCGTTTCCTTTCACCTGTGGTCACCTGTAGCATCATTCAGTCTTAGGACTGACCCGGTATTTTATCAAAATTATGCAAATTGATGCCCCTCCTCCCCCAAGTAGTCTGAACTCTAGAAACTCATCTGGTTACTTTTTTTAACACATGATGTCTGCCTCAGTTCTGAATCCAAATAAAGATAAGGAAACTGCAGAGGTCTTCTAGACAGGAAGTGTTGAATTTATCTTTTTTCCAACCTGACAGGGAAAGGCCAGTATAAGCAATCCTGGAGGAGACATGCTCCAAGGACAAGGACAAGAGCTGGCAGGGACAGTGGGTGGCCTTGGCAAACCACCCTGCAGTGAAACCCAAGTGAACCACAGCTCTGCTTGCACCTCAGGACTGCTCACCCCTAAACTTTGCCTGAGGGGGGAGACCAGAAACACCCCACATGCCCCCAGCCTCACCTCCTTGTGGTTTGTGTTTTTTCCTTTCCGTGTGCTAAAGCGAAACAGGCAGCCAGCAACTCCCAGGGCCTTTCCTCTTACAGCCAGGAGATATTTTTGGAGGTGGATTAGGTGGACTTGTTTGGTTGGCTTTTGCTTGTCTCGCACTGGATCAGATACCAGCGGCTCATCTTCCCAGGAGCAGAAGGTCTGGCAGGGATTGTGCTGGTAGACATGGCTTAGCCGGCTTTCCTCTCCTTGGGCAAACTGCCTCTCTGCATAATGAAGGCCACATCCTCAGGGCTGGCATGTGCCAGGTAATCCATACTGCAGGATGACTCTGCTCCAGAGGTCCTGAGAGCAGCACTAAAACCCTCAGCACTCGGGCAGTCAGTCAGGAGATGCGGCAGCCTCAGTAACCTCCAATCCCAGCCAGATGTCCGGAAGGAACCTGACCTCCAGATACATTTAATTTTAGTCTGTACTGAGCTTCAGAAGGGTAAAATGAGAATGACTGTGGGTGACTCACCCTCTCCAAGAGCATGACAGGCGGTACCTGTGGCCACTGCCCTTTGCTGTGGGTAGTGCTGCGTGGTGCCTGGGGCGGACCTGAAGCCCTCTGGCCCTGGGCAGGCGGCTGTGAGCCATGCCAGCCACAACACCACGAGCCCCTGGAGCTGCTGCCCCGGATAGAGGGGCTGCATGCTACAGGAGGTGACTGCTCTCCCTGATGGCGAGGACTCGGAGCAGCCAATAGGCAGGGAGCAGCAGCAGAGCTGAGATTGGGGCAGACACCCCTGTAGGGTCTGGTGCTGCATCAACACCATCAGAGTACATCACAGGCTGTGATGCCAAAGAGTAAGCCAGCTGAAGCAGAAGATCCGTATTCCTCCTGAAAGCCCCAAAGGCCTAAGAGGACCAGTGTGACATTCCCCTTTTCAAGTTCTGGAGGACACACACATGTTGACAGTGGAGGCCTTGTGTCACACTAACAGCCTGGGCAGCTGCTTTTGGCTGATATGTTTGGGGCTGAAGGCAAACTGATGTCCTGCGGGCTCTTCTTTCAAGCAAATAATGAGGGTGTTCAAGATGATTTTAAAGCATTTGGGCAACAGCAATAGCACAAGAGTAATTCTTTAGAGATAAGGGAGAGAAAGAAACAAAGAAAAATTTGCAATGGCAAACACCACTGGGAGGGCATCTTGTCAAAGCAAAGCAAGAGTCAGCTGGGGCTCGGGACAGATGGGCTGCTTTTGCTCACCTGTGATTTTGTTGTTTATGCAGCCTCTGAAGCCAGCCTAGGTCACTAGTCTCAGCTGTCAAGGGCCAGGAGCCCTTGTTCAGAGGAGGTCAAAAGAAACAGCTCTCAGGCCAGCACAGACACACTTCCACAACCTGAGGCAGACGAGGCAGATGGAGGTTTGGTGTTAGGTGTTATTTCTTCTAGACCAGACTCCCAAGCAAGGGATGAGCTGCCAAGTACCCCCATTTAGGCGTTCCATCTGTATCCCTCGGGCAGTTTCTCAGGGGCCAGGTTGATAGCTCTCTCCCTTAGAGTCAAAACTGTGCTGAACTCCCACTTACCAAGCTGGAGTCAGCAATGAGACATTAACAGTATTCAAATGGCTGTGCAGCACTCCTCACAACACCATGGCACTCCTTCTGTTTGTTTAGTCCAAAACGAGTCACTAGCCTGGCACAGGTCTCCAGATGCCTGCATGGCCCATGCTGAACATTTTCCTGTGCTGACCTTCCATCTTTGCATCCCTACTGAAAGGAATGAAGGTTTTTGTCTTTACAAACCAGCTGTGGGCTTACAGTAGATAAGACCAAGACCGAAAGATAAAAGAAACAATGAGAAGGATTCCACCGATTGATGAATGGAATGCAAGAGATTTGTCCTTACAAATCTCTCTACTGCTAGACGAATTTGTGTATTGAAAGATGAAAGAAACCATAGCAAAAACTATGAATTCCTGGAACGATGAAATCAAGGGGGGGTTATACATTAGAAGGGAACCTTAGGTATTCGGCGTTCCGGGAAGTCTGTACCTCTCAAGTACCTCAGCCAACGGGGAAAGAGAGAGGGACATGCGGCCGGGAAATTAGGATAAAAAAGGAGGCTGCGCCCTCCAAAAATTTGAGAGACCCCAGGAGAATGCCCCATGGCCTCTCCCTTTATTCGAATAAAGTAAAAAGACTCTTCTGTCTCCTTTTTGGACATAAAACTCTGGTGTTTGTGGATTAATTTTCCTGACACTACCTCATCCCACCCACCAGGTACCAGTCTTCTCCCCAAACCTGACTCTGTGCGGCAGGGGAGCTGTTCATTGAGACTGAGGGCACTGACCTGCATAGCCAGTGTAGCTGCTATTAGACGTAAGTGGGCATATACGTACCTGTATCTGAGCACATGTATGCATACGTATACACAGGTGCACACGTGCACTCTTCCTGTGATCCAGAGTGAGCAGAGAACCTTGTGCCCAGAGGCAGGAGGCTTTGTGCACACACGCTGCTTGCACAGCACTCGCCAGACCCTGATGGGTGCCAAGCCTTTCCTGTGCAAACATGGTGCTCCAGAGGTGCAGAGACAGGGAGAGCTGCACCACCAAGCCATAAGGCAACTGTACCCCCACAAGGCCCCTCTCTGTTGCTTTGGGCAAACATATCTGAGTCTGGGTGCAGCATCCCTGGGGACAGCAGGTGACGTGCCTGTTGTGCCCCATGGCCAAAGCATATGAGTTCTCTGGCTAATTTAGCAGTGCCCACTCAAATCACAACTGCTCACCCCCACGTAGGCTGCCTCGGGGCTGCTGAGGTGTCCCAGGATGACCGCGCTGCCCATGAGTAAGCCCAAGCTGGCAGTGGCAGTGCTGGCTGCGTGCCGGAGCACAGCGTGTCCCGCCCCTCTGCAGCTCCCGCCGGCAGCCAATTCTTCAGCAAAGCTGAGGTGACACAGCAGAAAGAGCAGTGTTCACTCACAGAATCATCGCTTGGCTCGACCTGGAAGGGACCTTAAAGATCATCTAACTCAATGCCACTGCCATGAGCAGGAACACCTTCCACTAGACCAGGCTGCTCAAAAGCCCCATCCAGCCTGGTCTTGAGCACTTCCAGATGAATCTCCTTCTCCTTCTGGAAGGCAGAAGGAAGGACCAAGCTGGATGTTCCACTGTGTGACCAGACACCCCAGAGCTGTGCACGGGCACCACGCAGGCAGGACCGGCAGGCAGAGGTCTCCTAGAGCCTGCCTGAAGCACTCCAGCCTTCAGGTCAGTTCTAGGGGAGCTGAACCAACCAGGAGCTCATTCGGATCACGCATCCATGAGCTGTGCAGCAATTTCTGCCTGAGCACTAATGCTCATGCCACCACTGTGACCTGAATTAGCAGGGGAAAGTAACTCTTCATAGTACATTGAAGCAACCCCACAAATCCACATTTCAATGAATTCACATGTGTTCTTCAGAAATTGTCTCAGGGAACAGATGCTTTTATTATGTGCAGATTGGTACAGGTGTTAAAACTGACCCAAGTACAGGGTAGGACAGGCCTGTAGCCATGCACAAAGAACAGGAAAATTTGCTGCAAAAGACTGCAGTGGGAGACCTCCCGTGCAGTTGTCCTTCCCAGGTATAAGTGACAAGATTTACTCAAACCCAGCTGAAGCAGGTTTCCCAGTCCCTGCAGCAGCCCTCCTTTGGAGACCTGGTGCGAGAGGTGCAGGTGGGTGGCCTCCCCCAACCCACCTGCACCTGCATTCCTCTTTTGAGGCCAAAGCTGTTGCTTTGGGCCGTGCAAAGTGTGGGAACACCTCAGGAGACACCAGTGAGCAGGCAACCTATTCCAAGCACTGGGCAGCTGGCTCTGACCAACCTGTGGCACTCTGGGCACAGCAGCCCCTTGCAAATGTGGAGGCAAGCACTGTCTGGGTAATGTGCAGTTGCCCTGGGTTTATTACAACCGAAAAGTGCCAGCAGGCAAGCTGTAACTGAATGGATTTAGCCCATCAGAGGTAGAGGCAGAAGCCACTCAGGAGAAGATTTGAGGAAATTGGGTCCTGCTGGAGTTGCTCTCTCCTGGGGTCACCCCCTCATGGACTCTGCACATACACTCCTCTGGGGTCAGTTCCCCAAAGTTTTATTCCAGATTCAGTTTCATGAGAGGAAAAAATTGTTGCAAGAGATGAGCTGACAGTGCATAATATCTGCTTGTCATCTCAGGGATGGGTGAGGGAAGAAGAGAGGAAAAGTTGTTGGTGCACAAGGCAGAATAAAGGGAAAGAGAAAAAAAACAAAGGTAGAAATACCCAAACAACCCCCTCCCCCCCAGAATTAAGCCAGTCAATCTGCCTCTCTTTTAAGCCAGTCAATTCCTCTCTTTCACAGCTGACTTCTCACTTGCTTGATGCCAATTGCTCACACAGGAATTAGCTAATTATAGGGTGAGTTTTCCTGGAGTTTGCCTTACTACTCAACGGTGCATGATTCCCTGGCAGCATCTGTGCCAGCAGCTACTGTCTGCAGTCTTTGTATCTGGTAAGTGTGCTGCCTCTCCACATGAGAGGCATGAGAAGGTTGCTCCCACTTTTCAGAAAGATTTTTGGTTGCAGGCCACACATGGTTGACAGCTCATGATTCCTGCTGCTGTCTTACAGTCAGGAGAAAATGGATAGTGAGATTGACGTCTTTCACTTTGTTTTCTTAATTATTTTGTATTTATTTAACATAGGCAACACTGTTCATCCTATAACATTTATTAAAGGCAAGGGAGAAAAAGCATGACAATGATTCATTCATGCAGAGCAAATTTTACAGGAAGGTTTTGTTTATTTGTTGAGAAAAGGATTAAATTAAAACCAGAAGGGAAAAAACCCAAAATTAAGAAAAACAGGGGTAGGCAGGGTAGGGGAAGAGAAACATCAGAAGACAGAGAACTGGGTGGGAAGGTGAAGCACAGCAAGGCATCTGTTGTCAGCCATCAAAAATAAGTTGGAATCCACTTTCTATTGATTACATCATTCACACATAACTGAGGAGGCTCCTGCTGCTTAATCCATGGCTTTACCAGAGAAAGGGTTGGAGATTTCAGCAACAAACCTATCCTTGTGCTTTTCTAATGCCAAGGATTGCTGTGGCACAGCAACAAGCCAAACGCCTGTCACACCAGCTGCTTTCTCACCAGCCCAGAGGGTGAAGCACGGGGGAAAGTGGAGTCAACGCTCAGCAGGAGCCAGCTGTGCCAGCAGGGGCTGGTGGCCAGGTTGCCAGCCTAACTCCTCCTTCAGGCCCAGCTCCTGATGGCAGCTAAGCCCAGGTGAGGTTTTCATCCTGCACCACTCCACTCAGTGGATTTACGAACACAGGATTATTAGCAGATTACTGCACAAGTATTGTAAAGATTTTTTTCCTAATAAGTTAAAAAAAGAAATGCAAAAACACAGCTTTGGCTTTCCAAAGATAAAGTTGCCATCCTGGGTACACCAAGAACAAAACCACTCATGGGAAAAGGTGCCCTTTTCATTCTTATTAGCATCACAGGAGTTGGCAGATTAAAAAGCTACAATAAACAAGCAATATGTTTGTGGTTTGGATCTCTAACAGACATTAGGAAAGTACCTCTTTTTGCAGCAAGAAAAGGCCAGAGAAAGAAATATTTACAGCAATAACTTGCTTTATGTGCTTGGATTGTGTAAAGAAAGGCCTAGTTTGTACCCTGCTGCTCAGTAACAGCTCATTTCTAGGTCTCTGACTCACTTGGAGCACAGCAGCCATGTACATTGTTTACTGAACTGTGGCAAAACTGTGTGCAGTGCTTACAGATAATGTCTGATGCTTTGTAGTGTAGCAGGCAGCAAATGCCTGCTGTGGTTGATTTATACCTGAAGCAAAGGAGAGGTACACAATGAAACTCAAAGTTGCAGGAACTTGGCCTACTTCTGTAAGGGAAGAGAAGGCAGCAAACACCTGAACTCCTCCTATCCACAGCCACTGAAGGTACAGCTGGACCAACTTCTTCTTTCCACAAGCATGACTGGGCAGGTGTAAATAGCAGGTTGTGCTCTAAGAAGTCAGCTGGAGAGAACAAACCAAAGTGGTATCAGGGAAAGGGCCAGTTCTGAGGGTACAATATGCAATACTTTAAGATGGTGAGTAGGAGTGCTTTGGTTGGGTAATTCATGTTACCTCTGTTGAGAAGGACAGCAATTCCTGCTCAAGCTACCATGTCATTTTATGACAATGCAGCAAAAACATGCCTGCAGTATGAGTCTCAAAAACTGGAGATATGCCAATCACTTAAAGGTTATTTGATCCCATAGCTTACCCAATAATTTCTGGACATTTGAGGCTTGCTGCTCCTTTGCTGGCACTGCAGGAGTACTATACAGACAGCAAGGTGTGAAGGCAGTTGCAGCCCTTGAGTGCCACGTGCCACGGTGGCATTTGCCTGGGGTCCCTTCACAGGGGTTTGGAGTGTGCTCTGCCATCCTTGCTCAGAGCCACTGCCATCACTCCCCTGAGTGGCCTGGAGCGCCTGCGGCACCTTCCTCCACCGGTAACACAGGACACAGCCAGCCTGCCTGGGAGCACTGCTCTGCTCTGCTTTCCATGCCTGCCCAGGGCATCGAGCGCAAAATGCTCCCTGTCCAAATGAGTCTGGAGGAACTGGGGCCCCTGCAACCCAGTCCTGAGATCTATTTTAAAAGAAAACCATGCGGAAATGATCAACCGCTAGGAAACACCGTAGTCTCGAGGGGTTGCTCGTAGTCACAGTGTACCATCTCTCAGAATGGGCTGGCAGGGATTTAAAACACAATTAAATGCAATCCATGGGTTTTGGTGGGACTTCTGAAAGTATTTTTTGAGCAAAGCCTCGTGACAGAACACAGCTTCATTTTCAACTACAACTTTTAATACTTTGGGGATTTAATTAATTATTTTTCAGCCTTTTAAAATTCAGGTTTCAGCTTATTTCTTAGCTATTATTCAATGTTTTCATTACCGTTAACTAAATCCAGGGAGCTTTTGGAGTTTTAGTCTGAATTAGGTCTTTATTCCTCATTGTTTTAATTTCATGGAAGTCAGCTGAGTTGTTTTGTTTGATATTCTCCATGCCACAGTGAATTCTGTGCTGGTAGGACTGTAAATGGGCCATGTTGTTAATGAATTACTAATCCCTGTCACTCACATTTTCTGGGGAACGCATGCTATATTTAGTCTTTATATTTGGAAAAATAAAGCTGGAGAACTCTGAGGCTTTTTTTCTCATTAGGAGTCTTTAGAATATCCTAAAAATGATAATTCAAGTCAGATAATTCAGTCACCAAGTATAAGTGTTATTCATTAACCATGGTGGAAATTAGACCCTTGAATTGAGAGGCTAATTAAGATAATTATATCTAAAGCCTGAAAGGAAACTATACAGACATTTCTTAAAATCTCATTTGTCCTCGTGTAAATCTGGACCAACTCCACCGTCATTTTCTGGATTTACACCCAAGTACTTGAAATCACTACTGAGCTCTTCTAAGCTCTCCACATCAGCAAAAGACATTGAAGTAAAACAATTAACAGTCAGGCTGTGTTTTTCTCTGTAACTTCTAGATGAACTTAATATCACAATGTTCTTCTTTCCAAATGTACTTTGCCATCCTGATGGATTACTTATTTAAGAAAAAACCAAACCAAAACCCATGATGTATTTAGAGGGCTGTCACCAATTTAAAGAGCTGCCAACTTTTACAACATTGGCAAATAAAGAGAGTTGAAAAGTTCCAGTGTCAACTACTGCCTCCTGCAGGGGTGATGTTATTTTTAATGTGTCTTTCCTGTGGAAGGAACTTTCTCCTCAGCTATTTCTTGTGACCTCCAACTGCACTGAGACCACCACTTAGTAAAAACCACTAAGTGAATGCTGTACGTGAACCCAGTAGAAAAGTGGAAAAAGTGACTGAAGAACACCATTTAATCATACACAGATATGAATTTTAGCAGTGTGCATTCATGTGCAGTCACCTGCCATGCAGTTATCAGGAAGGTGAGCCTTTCTTGGCTTGTATTTAGTAGGAGGGTTGGGCAGATTTCTGACCACACGATGTGCTCTTCTGCCTCCCAGACCATCCCACCAGCAATATCAGCTGTAGACAGAGCTGTGCCACTCTGTCCTACACAGAGCAAATGTGAACTGAAAGGCAGCCTGCCTAGGCAGCAATGAAACACCAAGCCCTGCAGTCTGCTTATCTCTTATATCCAAAACCTGTCATGAGAAATGGGGAGAGCTCACAGCTCTCTCTGACTCAGCTCACCTAAGACAATTCCAGGGGGCACATACCCTCACACCTAAACTCTGCAGACAGGCGGGCATTAAAAAAGCTGAAGACCCAAACCTTGTCCATCACCAGAAATACCATGTTATTCCATACTTTGGAGTTGGTTTCCTCTCAGCCTCAAAGAACTGAAGGGAACTAAGAGCAAGAAGCAGCCTGGAGGAGACCAGGTGCTTCAGTGAGAGCTGCTGGCATACAGTTTACAAAAATACATGAACAGGAAAGAAAGAAGGGGATGGAAAGAAGGGCACCGTAAGATAACAGCAGGACTACTAGCTCAGCCCAAGGGGCTCTCCAGTCTTTTAACCTGTGGGTTGACACCTACCAAGCAAATGCTTGCAAATCTTCTCAGGATTCCAGGTTCTTCCATCATCATTTGGTGACATTTCAAGCAGACCAACAATGGAGGGAGCGCGCACAACCTTTACCTGTTTTCACAGGCAGTGCCTGGATAGGAGGAAGGCCTCCAGGGAAAGAGAAAAGAAAGAGGCTTCCTTTCATCTGGGTTAAAAAAGAGATAGAGGGGAGCCAGGTTCATTTAGTACCTAAACTGCTTTTGAATAAGGCTCTGAAGAGTATCCAGGATACCTGAAGCAGATGCAGCATCTGAGGCCAACATCTGTTCTCATTACTGATACAAAGCGTTGTTTCTTTTTAAAAAACTATTTTCTTTGGAAGGTTTTCTAGTGCCACACACAGCAGTCAGAGAGAGACTGCCAACCTCGGCATGGGAGGCTGCCGCATCACAAGAAACGTTAGCTCGCCTCTGGAAGACGGCCAGTTCTGTCTCCTGCAGTTCTGGCATCTCAGCAGGAACTGGGAGTCATTGCCTTGCAGACAGCAGATATCCTTGGCTCGATAAACATGCAGGACGCTCTCAGTGAAACCGGAGACAAATGCAAACAGGGCCCCCTCCGTCCAATCCCTGACTCCCATTCCCGTTTCACAGCACTTGCAGTCTGAATTCAAATTTAAGGAGTCCATGCAAGCATTTTATCAGCTCTCCGGAGTTCAGCATCAGTCCTTCCCAAATGTCCCTTGCCTTGTAAACCTAAAACCTTCAAGTTGCCATCCTGTGAGAACCCAGGTTCTGTAGAGTATCTTGAATCTAGGAAACAAGAGGTCTCCATTTCACCAAATGCAAAGGGGAGTTCAGGCTCCAGGACTGTACACTCTGGTTTTTTTCCATTTGTACTCGGGAATTTGATTTTTATATATTAGGGCAAATCACCTCAAGTGACTTCTTTCAGCAGGCAGCAAAGCAAGGCAGCTTTCCAGGCAGCTTTCCATGGCCCAGGGCATGAAACCAATCTGCTCCTCCCTGGCACAGCAAAGCCAAAAAAACCTTCCCCCTGTTTCCCAGTTCCATCAGTACTGTGACATTTAATGTCACCCGTGCACTGGGGGGATTGGGCTTCTCCAGTCAATTTCCTGGGCAGCAGCAGTCAGATTTTAATCAAAATCTGTTGCTTGTTTTATGAGCAACAATAGGCATCAACCTTATTTTTTTTAAAACATAAAATTGGGGTTTCAGCTGCTAATGGCATATGATTCAGTTCTCTCTGACTTTCCCACATAACCTTCAGGATAATTAATCAGCTTTTTAACACAATCATGCCTCTCTGTCCTTGTCTTTGCTGCTAGGATGTTCTGCCAAGGTACCTGTAGAAGTTCAAGCTCAAAGTCAGAGCATCATAACAACCTGACTACAACTAACATAGGTAATTCTATGAATAAATATCTAATACTCGACACAGAGTACAAGAATTGCTATACAAATGGCATTCTGTGAATTAAGTATTATACAGCTGACTCCCAAGCAACCCAAAAAATGTTGCTTTTGGTCCATTGGAGCAAACCTGAGCAAAATTACTTTTTTCTCTTTTATAGATTAGGGCTGAAGGATTGAAATGTGGATTAGGATCCCAGATAAATACCTTATTTTGACCTAGAGGTTTGTGTTGGACCTGTTATTAGTGTAAAGTTATAAGTTATAACTTATAAGTTGTAACATAACTTATTAATTATAAGTTTTTAATATTTTTTTAAATGTGATCTCCAGTATTATGGAGAAAGAAGCAAAATTCCATAGGTAAATGATAAATATGTTAGCATTGGACTCACTATTTTAGTGGCAGTAGTAAGTCTTCCAAAGTGTAGACTTGTTCATGAAGACTGTTAAAGTTTAGCAGTCAAAGGAGAATGGCAAGACGTTTTTAATTGTGCTGGTGATTAACAGAAGCAAATATTGGAATTATGTGATGAGTATAACCCACTAACTAGTCTCCATCTCTACATGTTTCATCCTAATGCAATCACCCAGTGTTACACGGGTAGTCTGCTGCACACTTAACCCAGGCTCCTAGTGAACCAAGTGACACACGACATAACAATTTGTTGTTCCCTAAGAAGTTAGACCTGGACATGGATTAAGGAACAAATAAATAAAAAATCTGGCTGCAGAGGAAGAAGAGAGAGTTTCCCAGGCAGTGGTTTTCCATACGCCTTTCCTCCATTTCTTTTAGGAGACGGAGCTGGTGCCAGGCAGTATGGCAATACTTCTGGTTGGCTGACTATGGAGAAAGTCATATAATGGACCTGGACATCATTACACCACACATACAGGACATGCCAGTTCCAGAATGGGGGCAGCTTGCCCTTAAAGGCTGGCTCAGCCAGGGATACCAGGGCTCCCTCTGCACCTTTGGGAAGTCACTGCTACCTGTCCTGGCTGGGCTACACAGCACATATCCTGATTTTCACTTGTTCCAAGCTACTTGGAGTTCAAATCACAAGCAATGGCTCAGAGAAATACAAGAAAAAATATGGAGCTGCAGTAGGGGAAATGAAAGGGCTCATTAAAACCATTGCAGTTTAAACATTTCTCTGTACTGCATGGAGAAATCCTTAGCATGTGAGGGAGCTGGTTTTTTATTAGAAGGGAAAGAACGTAGGAAATGGTGCCTGCTTCCTCATTAGTAACTCAGTTTTCCTACAGTAGTCATGGGTAAAGGAATAAAATATGCAATATCTGCAATCCTGGTAGAAACAGTTTTCCTCACTCTATAAAAAGATAATTGAGAGACTGAGAGGACATCTAATACATTACTATTTCTTTTTTACTATTTTTTTTTAACTGACAATGATTGCACTTGCATCTATCCTTGAAGTCCCAATGATTTAAAGCATGGTCTGAAATCTTTATCAATATGAAGCCCACTAATATCTCATGATGAAAAATTAATCACATGGGCATTAACTGACTTATTCCAGGCTGTGCAGTAAATCAGTGCCAGCAATGATATAACCCTGGGGTCTTAAACTCTGCCTCCTCCTCTAGCTGATATCTTCACTCCATGGTATTTAATAGCTATTCCTGCAGAAGACCAACTGTTGGTTAGTTATTTTTACAATAAATGTCTGTTATTGTAAAAAGTTTGAAAAGTCCTCGGCATTTGCTTTCTTTAAATTGAATATTCATATCTGCTCTTCTCTATTGAATCATTCAATGACTCTTAAACATAATTTTTGAATAGGGTGATTAAAATATGTGAACAGATAAGTAGTAAGTCAAGAGAAATTCTGGCATCTAAGATTTTAACAAAACATGACAACTCTTAACCTTGAGGAAAGGATATGGATAAGGAATGGACAGTGTCACATGGCACATCAAAACGGTGTCAGGGAGGAAAATTAGGGAGGGAAAACACATGTCACATTATGGAAAATAAAGAAAGGTACATGCACACATTTCTTCCTACAGACGTGGGTGTTTTTACGAGCGGAGCAAATTTATTCCAAGTTCAAAACTGGAGCATTTGGAAAGCTCACGATGACAAGTGCAACACCATTAGGAGCTGTAGAGGCAGCATTTCAAGGCACTAGCATTTATTCTACCTTCTGACGTGAACACCCACTCATTCTGACAACAGGAATCCAGAGGGAATAATGATGAGAAATTTATTTCTCTGCATTTTGATATAAACTCAGACTTCGTTATAAATCTGAGCAGCATCAAAATGTAAAGGTACAATTGTCAAAAAGCTGCACAGTTTATGAGATCCTAAACACCGTTTGCAGATGCTGCTGGTCCGGGACCCAATCCTAACCGCAGGCACACATTGTTATAAAACTCCAGAAGACAAAATCCACTAGTTTCCCCCAATGGTTCATGGAGTCAGATTTCCAAGATATTCAGAGATGTTTCCTAAATTTTATTATAATTTGATCTTTGCAGTTAAAATGTTACAGCCAAAGTCAGGCAGTTACTGAATCAATAAAAGGCTTTTGAAATCAGATATTAATCATATTTACAAAGCCCTAGAGACACCACAGAATAAATGGTTAAAACTCAAATATGTTAAACACAATAGCAAGAAAATGATTGATGATCTTGTTCATGCATTTTAGTTCAACCATGTATTTTTTTTCAATGGGAAAAGCAATGAGAACTACTATCAAAAAAAAATCTGGTATCAATCCTCTTCTGCTCTAAAGTGCTAGGCAATTAATTTTACTGGTCTGGTACTCTGTCAATTAATAACTTATGTTTATAATCACTTGAATACATTTGGATTAGAGGTTTGGGGTCTGAATATGCAGAGGCTGAAACCTGTTTTCAGCAGGGACAGATGTTTTTCATGGTCACAAGTGCTAGCTATTAAACAAACAAGATGCTCTCAATACTGGATTGGTATTGGAGATGCTAGAAACCTATGATTTTTACAAGAATTGTTTCTCTTAAAACGGTTCAGTCTTATGAGAAGTCAGAACTACACAAGAAAACTGGTTTTTCCCTACAATTCAATAATGAGGCTAAAAGCACTGAACTCCTGCTATATTTCACTATGAAAAGTAAGCTTGGAGGTCCTAGACAGGCTTTCTGTGCTTTAACACAAGTAAATTTAGATTCATTATCTAAGGCCTATCAGATGGCAAATTTATCAGCTGATGATTTATGACTTAAATAACAGTTCATACAATTATTTTCAAAGCAGTAAACTCAGCAACTTCCCACTACAGCCCTGTGTTTTTCTCTGGGTGCCCTGTAACACGAGCTTGTGTGGTGTTCCCCAGGCACAAGGCACTACCCAAGCTCCAGCCCTGAACCCCTCATCGCTGAGGCTGGGGAGCCAAACTCTGCATTGCTGATATCAGCCTGTGCCTCCAGAAGACCTAAGGATGAAAGCACATTCCAGAGGCTCAGGACAGTGAGGACAAGATGTGCTATCTAAATAAATGTAATCCACACCCAGTAATTTCTTACCCGCTCCTAGACACTGAGCTTCAGGAACAGAAATGTGAATCTTTATCTTAGGCTGTTGCAAGTTTACAGCCCAGGACACCTTGAGATATGTAGACAGGCTGTCTCCACAGCTCCTAACGCTTTCCAAGGTAGCTACTCCCCTACACCAGGACAGGAGAAGATCAGTTTTATGGATTTCATCTTTTTTCATTTGGCAACTACAATCTACCACTCTTCCAAGAGGAGAGCAGAATTTATGTCTTCCCTTTACTACTGCCCCTCCAGGGAGGAAGGTGTGGAAGCTGGGGCTGCTTCTCCCCATTCATGTATCTGAGACTCTGTTCTTCCTTCTACACGACAGTCCTTTTTTATGCTCTATTCATCAATCAACCTTCATCTTCCCTCCCTCTTCCTTTTGAACTGGGTCTTCTGATCTCCTGTCTTCTCTTATTCTTGTCCCTCCTTCTCTCCACCCACACACCCATGGAGTTATTTCCATATTTCACTGCCTCATGAGCTCTACAGTCAAGCACAAAGAAAAAGCAACGACACCGGAGGGGAAAAATTCCTGCTTTCTGCGTGATTACACATTGACTTCTCTTGTAATTTCTGCAGCACTTAGGATTATAGCCCAAGTGGCAAACTTTTAAACAAAGGGGAGTCCTAGAACAAAATGATGCTGATACTACTTGCTAATTACCACCAAGGCTTAAAACGTGTCTCACTGAAAAATTCTGCAAGGTGACAAAAATGTCTCAGATTACAGGGAATGTAATTTCCGATACTTGCTGCGTTATAAGCACTGGTTGTTTGGAAATGCCAAAAAAACCCCTCTGCTCACCTACACCACAGCTTTCAAGATTTACTGAGCTGCTGAAATTCAATCCTAAACACTCTGGTAAAGTGAACTGTACCACATCGAAAGCTTGGCACAGTAGGACCTGTCTTTATGTGACTGCTGAAGTGCAAGGGCAGAGCTCCCTCAGGACCAACAGGAATGGCAGCAGCAGCCCTGCTGTGGGGCACTGGTCCTCAGGATTATACTCCTAACACTGGGACATTAAAAAACACTCATGCCAATAACATCTCCAGTACAGTCAACACTGATAACAGATTAAATTTTTTTCAGCACTTTGTGATTATTTTGTACTTTTTCAGTACTGCATCAGTAATTAGAAGTCTCAGAGTATTTCCGATTTTAGGAAAGAGCTCCCAAGCAGTTTATTTGCTCTATGAATATAATCCAGCAGTTTCTACAATTGCTTTCAGTGCTCCAAAAGCAATGGTATATAAATATAATCCTTATACATGATACCAGACATGTGTCAAATCTAAAGTTAATATCTCAGTGGATGTACTCTCATCTGGAGCTGTCTGTTCCCCCACGTACACAGAGAAAGCCCTGCTATGTGTTTCCTCTCTGCATTCCCATTTTAAGGTAATATTTAATCAGATGCTTAGCCTGCAAAATGAAGACACCCACTGAAAGTAGGTCATGATTCTTATCAAAAGCAAGATCACCATGCTGGATTGTTTTACCGGGAATCTCAAAATAAGAACAGATTAGAAAATCTGTTCAGTAAAACAATACCTTTTTAAAAATACCTTTAATGGAAAATTTATCTTTTATAGTGATTTCTGCGGTAGCTGGCTTAGGACACAGCCATGCACGACAGAGTATTACTGATGTGCCCTTAATCCTGCACTGGACCAAAGCCTCAGTGTAACAGTTCTTTTATCTGCTGGTGACTTTGTGAAGAACAAACTGTTTGCTGAACCAGCACAAATGGTGTCCCTATGGAAAACTATTTTGTATTCTTTTTGCCAGGACTGTTTTTAAAAAGAGTGCACTGCTTGATCTGTTACAGGAATAAGCATCACTTACAAAGTCTGGTCCTTTGTTGAATCATTTAATAAAGAAGGAGCTATTATGTATTACATCTATTACATTTCTGCTGTTGTTTTTAGTTTTGGAATGCAAAAATTAAAATTCTTATTCCTGGAAGTAATTATTAGCTTAATATTATATTAAGGGAGAAGTAATTTGCCTAGTCCTAGATCTAAACATCTATTTCAAGTCTCATTAACAGAATACAAATGACACCTTACACAAAATGATACTGCAAAATTATAATCCTGTTAATTACAGCCAATGCATTTCTGAAGTGACTGGTGTTAAATTCAGACATTTACTCTCTTGTTCAGTTTTAATAGCAATAATGGGATAAATACTATAGTAAATAGAGCAAGTGTTTAATATTTGGGTTTGCTAGTGACAAAACCACACAGTTTCTTAGATTTCCAAAATTAAACTAAAGAGAATTTTGCAACTGAACATTGAAGGTTTCTATCTCTTACCATGAGATTTAAAAGAACCTCACTAAAAAAAATATGCAAGAGGATAGATTAACCTAAACAAGCATAGAAATAATTCAGCAATGTAAACAGAAGTCTCTACCACTAATAGCAGATCTGTCATGTAACAAAAAAGGAAATTTAGAACAGATGAATGCAATTCTAGTGAAGTCCAGGAGACATATGCAAGTGAAGAATTTAATCTTCCTTAATCTTCTCACATGGTATGATTAATCCCCTACCTTTGGGCTCTGGAAGATGACTTCTAGAGATAGCAACAGAAACAATATGATTTTTCTGCATATAAAATATACAGAAAATATAAAATATGCCACTATATAGTTATGTTCCTAAACAAATTGTTGCATTCTCCTATCCCCTCTTACAAACGTGATTCAGCAGCCTGAGATTTGTGGCACAACAGAATAATATTCTTTGTTGTGCCTGGCTCCTGTTTAACGATGCTCTCCGTATAGCTGCCAAAAATGCTGAAGGTCAGCTGAGCACGGATGAAAATGCAAGGCCACACTCAGGTTGCATAACTTCCACTAAAGCAGTTAAGCAATACCTATTTGGTAACCAGGGAGCTGGTGTCATGGAGAGCTGCGAGCAGGGCCAGGGAAGGTGCTGAGCAGGAGGAGCTGGGGGGTCAGCAACGGGGACACGGCTCCAGGAGAGCTGGGGAATGGAGGCTGTCTCAGCGTGGTCCCAGCGCCTGCAAATCTGTTCAGACTCGAGCCCCACACAAATTAAATAAAACAAGTGTGTTCCTGTCATATAAATAGATTATTCCTATTCTCAAGAACTGCATGCAGGAGGCAGTTTCAACCTAGTGTCATGCACATTAATAGACACATATATTAAAATTGGGGTTTTTAAAGTTTAAGAAAAAAAAGAAACTACCTGCCCGTATATGCGAATCTGCTACCTGACAAATAGGACTACCTTGCTTAAAATACACCTACACTCTTTGTAGTTGCACTCCTTGTAGGTGCATGGGGTGAATGCCTTTGAAATATTCTGATGAATTTCATGTGGGGGGCAGAATGTAAGCTTACTAAGGACTGCAGAAAGGAGAGTTAAACATCAAGATTTTTTAAAAGCCATTCTTTTAATCTTAGGCTATTGGCATCAGTATCCCTGAAATTCACATCGTATTTAAAGACTGGATATGAGTTGAAACACGTGTCCATGTGTACCTGACTTTCACTTTGCATGGAGGCCAACCCATATTTAGAAATATAAAAATAATAGAATAAATGTGCAAAATAGAAATAATCTCTGTAAAACGGTGCAAGAAGAAATACCCATAGGCTGTTACAACCCCAGTGAATGCCCCAACACACCGCTCCCTGTGGTTTTGAGTGAGCAAAAACATTTTCCCAAGCCGTCCCAGGTAACCTCTTTGGTCCCTGTCACTGTGTCAAGAGATCACTTGTCCCCCTGCCAAAGGGCAAGCTACAGCTCGAGACAGCTTTAAAATTCGGGATAGCTGTGAGATGTCATGAATAATTGCACACCTAAGGCTTAGGTACTCAGCAACAGTAACAGCCCAAGCAGCCTCTGCAGTGGGGGGCAGCTGCTGAAGCAGGTCAGAAACATCAGCAGAGCAGAAATGGCAGTGACAGCACCTGAGCCAGAGCCCAGAACACAGACTGAGCTGCTTCTCAGGGCTACAGACAGCCTTTCTCTTAAAGGGTAGATGGGATACCAGGGAACCCAAAATATTTTCTAAGATTAGGTCCTGTTTACACTTCCAGGCTGATTATTGGAGAAGACTCCTAAGGATAAGGAAGAGCTGAATGAGCAGTAAATCTGTTCTCTCCAAAGACTAAGTTAATGCCTGGGTTTTTTTGGTTTTTTTTTTGATTCATTGAGCTGGTGCACATCTTGTAATGAGCTTAGACTCTAGGACTGGAACCAAACAGCCATATCCTGAATAAGCATCCACTTCTGCAGACCAGGACAAAGAAGGGACATTCCTCTCCAAGGGAAAAGCCTGCCATGTTTCCAGTTCTGTAGACAGAACAGGGAAACAGTAGTTCAAGATGGAAAACTGATCATTCATAAAATATAAAAGGACAGAGAAGCCAAAGAAATATAGTTCCTGCCCCAATGAATCTTCAGACTCACGAGGTTTCACCAGAAATAGGTCAGAAAAAAGAAGTTTTATGTAACTGCCAGTTTTTAATTCTTCTTTGTATCTCTGGCATGCAAAATAAGAGTTCTATATATGATAAAATTTCTGGACTTTCTTCTCAGTAAGAGTGACACAATTTAAATCAAACGACCAGAAGGCCATTCATGTAACAAAATATTTTTAACCTTTCAAAGAAACTGCAGTAAATTTGAAAGTAACCAGATGTGCGAATGGTATAAAGTAATGTGAAATGACACAATATTCTCTTTATTTAGACAGCACCTTGATTAGGAATACAAAAGCTTGCTTCTAAAGACATCCCCCACTGCCAGAAGGCTTCACGTGTTCTAAGCCACAGTTGCTAAGAGTACCACAGAGCAAATCACTCATCTTTGGCCAGCAAGTTGGCCAGTGATTTGAAGAGAGTATTGCAGAAACTTGTGCAAGAGCAAAACTGTCTCATCACTTCATTACAACATTAAAGTGCAGTGCCTGCTGAAGTGCCAGGGCTAGTGGGAGCTCCCGATGCCACCCAGGCAGAGCAGGGCACACAGCTCCGAAACCTTCCACAACAGAGGCTCATACTGGACCTGTCACATTAAGCAGCTTCCAAGAGCACATGCTAGCAACAAGAATGGGATTCTCTTTCCTCCCTGTTTAATTCTCCCCCACCTCCGCACCTGCCAAAAGATTCTAACAAAAAGAACTACTGTCCTTAGTTCTTTATTAAAGAAATCACTCTAGTGAGCCCCGAGTCTCACTATTATTCATATGCAGATGTCTGTAAGAGTGTATTAGTCAGGAAAATAATTATTACAATGTTTTATATTACCAGGAATACACGTAAAATTTCAATGGAAAGTTGTAGTCAAACAAAGCACTGCTGACAAAACACCTGAAAGAACTTTGGTAGTTTGAGTCTTACAAAGAAANGGGGGGGGGGGGAAGATCTCTTTTTTAGTTGTAATCATCTCAGGTATAGCAGGTAAATATGATTTATGCCTATGGTTTTAAACAGCCCCATTTAATTTTATTTAATGGTAGATTTAAAAAAAATAAATGCCATTACTCTCAGAATTATGCAACCCTGGCAAATGTACAGAGAACCAATTTAATACTATTATCAGCTGCAGCTGGTCAAGTTACTCAAAAACCTCCTCCATCAAACCTGTAGTTTTTAGGACCCAGCAGAGAGGGAGGTACACATGCAGGTGGTACTGGGCTTAAAGCACATATTATTAGGGTGAAAATCCTGGGGGGAAAAAAACTTGGGAAAAACCAGAACCAACCAAAGAACAAACCCAGAATAAAATCCCTAATGATCAAAATCTGAATGGTCTCAGGTTTTTCACACAGAACTGCATTAGGCCTGGGTCAACTTCTCCCATAAGTACACAGCCTTTTATAGCAGGACCACAACTCAACCCATGGTAGTTAAAATTAATAGTTGCACTAAGCAATGTCACATAAACTAATTTACCAGAGAAACTGCTGTAAAGTCAAATTATTCCTCAGTCTTCTAGTTCAACTGAAATGAACTCAATGGAAGATAAAAATGCTGCATCTCCTATCAGAAAATTCTTCATTGGGATACACCACAGTGGCTTACTGCTGCCTGCCCCAGTGCTGAACAGGCTAACAACAGTTATGTTTTTCCCTCTATATTCAAAACCACGATGTATACAAAATATTTTTATTTTAAAAAAACATTTAATCTGGCTAATTATGAAGGCTAAAAAATCCACCCCTTGGTTTGTAACTTGCAAGTTCAGTGGCTCGTATCATACTAGCAACTTTTAACATGCCAAGAAAACTAATCACATCTAGTTTGTGAAAACACTCAGTCCACCCTTGGCTTGAATGTACACAGGATCCTCAGCATGAGGATGGAGACTGCACTGCACATCTTCTGCAGTGGAAATCGGCTACACTTCCTCAAGCTCAAAATGTCAAGTTCATGTTGTTTACAACCCAGTTTTCCACAGTCTCAGCTGGTTAGCCTTTTTCTTCTAAGAGAAGAAGCACATTAGGTCTAAAAGACATCTTTTAGTCTCTAGCATTGAATTTTGAGACATGTCCATTTGACAACAAGACACAAGAAAACAACACGTAATCAAAATCATTCTTTATTAATGATTTCAAAAGTCATCTTCTGAGTCACAATCCTCAATTCTTTGGAGTGGTCGCCTAATACCAATTATTAAGTCTATGGAGAGAAGCTCTGTAACACAATGAAGAACTGAAATGACTAACTGGTATTTGCAATACACTGACTCTAAACCTTCATCATTTACAGGCAGTGGCTGATTTTTTTGGAGTGAATTAATGACTTCAAGATAGAATTTGGTAAAGCCATCTTGTTCTGCCCTCCTGTACAAGGCCTTGGGAATACTTAGCAAAGCATCAGCAACCACGTTAGATACAACAGTTACCTCTGACTGCTGACACTGTTTTGCATAGTCCTGAATATAATAATGTAACAGGATTTCAAAGTAACCTCCTACTGGCAAAACGGATCCTGCTTCTATGAGGGAGCTGGAGTAATCCTGTGCAATACCTACACAACTCTCCTCCTGTTTAAATGGAACTACATGGCAACATGTTTTCTCTAGACCTTTGCCAGCATCCAGGCACTCACACACAGTGACTGTATCGGTGTTATGTGCCACTAACACAGCAGTGCTGTGGTTCTTTTGACTGCGGACCAGCAGATCACTTTTATCAGGGTCTAACATTTTTGTCTCTGTTTCATTACTAAGTGTTTTCAGCTGACATTCAGAAACCTGGTTACTATTACAAGTATTTTCTATTACCAGTTGTCTCTGAGTAGCTGAAGAATGCCAAGTGCAAACATCTGAGACTTTGCTCCGGCTTTCACCTTCTGCTTTCCATTCCTCCCTCTGATCAAGTGTTTTAAACACTTGCTGCAGCATTGTGAACGCCTCCTGTAAAGCAGCAGCATGCTGCTCATTAACGCCATCGACCGGCCCACAAAGGACCAGGCAATGGGGCTGGAAGGCACACACACTGCTGAAGCCAACATGGACACATCTCTTGGAGACGAGCAGCAAGGGCTGGCAAAACGTCACCACTGCAGTTTCGGTTATTTCTCTGTCCATGTTATCACCGAAAGGTGCGTAAGGGGAGACGCCGGTGATTTCACTGATAAGGGCCATTTCTTCTGACGATAAGCACTCTACCACAGACACACCATATAATTTGGCATAGTAGATAACTACTTCTTCTTGCTTCACACTCGACAGTAACAGCTTAATGTTGTTGCTCTGCAAGCGTTTTATTAAGGTTTCTGTCCTCCTAGAGATCCAGCGCAGGGAAGCCTGATACTGATCCTCAGAGTCTACAACAAACTCGACGCCGGTGGCCGTCAGGGCGCGCCGCAGGGGCTCGGTGACGAGAAGGGCCCGCAGCTCCCCGTCTGCCGGGCAGTAAGCAGCGAAGTCCCTGCGGAGGACGATGCCGGGCAGGACCCTGGAGCTCGCCAGGGGCAGGCCGGGCACGGCGGCGTGCAGCTCCGCGAACCGCCGGCCGAGGAGCCGCAGCACCTGCGGGCGGGCGGCGGCGGCCGGGGCGCAGCGGCGGCACAGCT
>VWZW01000843.1:277375-362294 GCA_013397115.1 Edolisoma coerulescens | reverse complement strand
GGCCGCCCCTTCCGCCCGCCGCGCGTCACGGCCGCGCCCGGGCAGGGGCGGAGGGGCGGGACGGGGGTACGCGGGGAGCGGGAGCCGGGCTGCAGGGACTCAGGCGCGGGAGAGGGAGCGGGGCCGGGGAGCGGCGCACAGAGCCCAGAGACGCGGAGGAGCGACACATCTTTATTGGAGTCGGCCCGTAACGGTTCAGATCCTTCACACAAAGCGGTGAGCCCGGGTGGCGGACACGGCGGGACACAGGGGACGGGGAAGCGGGCGCTGTGTCCTGAGGGCTGATTTTCCCGCTTGGCAGAGCGAAAGGCCGGGGTAGGGCATAAAGGAGAAAAAACCCAAATAATCTCGCCCTGAATTTCCAACGTTCGAACTATGTCTGTATTACCACAAAGTAGTGCAGCTTCACTGTAAACATCCACAATCCTCCATTCTCGGCTCACCAGCCAGAAAGAGGGAATAATGTAATGTTTTAAGTGCTGATTTCCCCCCCCTCCAGAGTCCGACTAAGCAGGAACATCAGTTCTCAAACACAAGAGCCCTCACAAAATGCCTGATATTACAGATGGCACAAATCTGACAAATCTTTACATGTCTCAGAACAGCATAGAAACCCATCAAGAAGGCACTGTTTACAATACTTGAATATCTGCTAAATTTTCTGTGATTTGCGGGTACTCTTGAAATAAAAATAATTAAAACTTAAGAGATGTACAGAATTTTTGTTACACATTATTTACACAAGCACTGGTAATTGCCAAAAATAACAGCCTTCAAGAAACATTGAATTACACGTCTGTTTCATAAACATGAGTCTAGCAAAAAAAAAAAAAAAAAAGCCAAAGGCACAGAAGGGCAGCAAACAACAAACAAAAAAGAAGAAACCACAACCATTACATTTTACAGGACAACCTTTCAAATAATTCGTGAAATTTCACAAGGGGAAGGAAGGACACGACAACCGGGCTATATACCCTCATCAAGTAATATCAACTATTTAAAAGCAATCAACACGTGAAATTCAAGAAACATCATCTACTGTTGAAAATGATATTTGTTGCATTTCACATGGCATATTACTTTTTCCTAGCTTAGGTCGTCTGTACCCAATTAGGCAACCTGTACCTAAATGGCAAATTAAAGGCTTAGAGTGCATCTGAAAACAAACAAACCAACCCAACAAAACCACATGGCAATAAATTCTGCAGATATTTCCTGTACAAGAAAAACAACCCAGACAAAACAGGATTTGGAAATCAAATGTGAAAACGTGCCGTTATAAACTTTAAAAACTAGTAGAAGGCCACAGCCCTCAAACATCTGCAAACTGTACAATTTTTATATATGTGCACAGCTCAGTCTTAAGCAGGTAGTAGTCAAGATCTGCTGTACATCATGGCTAAAGAGGACAATGGTGACGCACTAACGAAAACGATCCATACACGTCTGTGACCAACTGTACAGTAAAAATTCGGGAAGAAGTTTCTTTGTTCTGTTCAAAGGAGGGAACATCATACAAACCCCAGCAAAGTCAGAATTACTAGGTTTTCACTGTACTTTTCGGAATTTATCTAATCATACAGTGTCGCAGAAGTCTGCAATTTTATTTTTCAAAAAGTTTCATCACATATCCTTTACCTTTCCAGATCATCACTAAACCCACTTTTTCAACAGAATTCAACTCTAAAAAATAGGTTGAAAAGGAAAATAAGCATAAGGATTTTGTTTCACTCTGTTCAAGTCTTTTACTCATCTTGAGCTGAGCATGAACTTCAGCTACAGAGTATCCTTTTAGTCTGACAATGTCCAACACCAAGCTGCCAGCCAGCTGGCTGGGTCAAATCCAGTCACTCCCATGTGGTTCATGTAAAAATGCATGCAGACTGTGTTATTCACTGCTCTTGAATAGAAGTGATTTAAAAATCAGCATGAAAAGGCAGAAGGACATTTCTATTTACAAGGGAGATAAGAGCTTGTAACTACCAGTCAGGAGTTTCAGCACCACAAATTTAGCAATTATTTTTAGGGGATTGAAGTTATTGCCCAAATCTCAACTCATGGATTATCTGCACGTTCAGAATATGTTTAAAGGCTTGTAATGGGTCTTAAGACAAGGGAAGCTTTGACATCTGAGTGCAATAATGAATGGCCAAATTCCAGGCTGAGAATGTTAAGTGAATGCCATAATACTCTGCTTTCTTAATGCCATTTCATGCATGGATAACAACTTCAGTTTCCATTTAGAGACTGAGGCATTTGTAATTTTTTTGTTTGTTTGTTTATGAAGGGACTTTTTACATTCACAAATTTTGCCTCATCAGCTGTAGATTTAATAGAAGTCCAACCAGGTTTGGTCTTGCCCATGGCTACAAGATCTGGTTAACATACCGTGTTCCAGAAAAATTATTCAAGACCAAACCATGCTAATGTGAAGCTGTAAGAAATATGCTGAAGTTCACTGCTTACACAATTAACTTTTACATATCTGAGGCCCAAGGAAGAGGAAAAGTAAAAGAGGAGGGGAGGTGCGTAGAAGTGTCAGCCACAGAAATATCTAAGCTGGACAGATAAACAAGTAAACAGTATTTTCACTAAATACTAGTGAGACTGATGCAGAACAGAAAGGCAGATCACCTGGAGAGTCAGGTAGGCTGTCCAAGGCAGAGGGATAAAACCTGGCCATGGCAAAAAGTCAAACACGACTTTTGAACTGTTCCACTGCCCAGGATGGATTTGATTTCTGAGAGGATCCTCTGAAAACAAACTTGGCTGTCCTTCACATTGTGTTACTCATCCTCCTGTTGTCTCACCTGGGGTACTGAAAATACCTTTACAATTCTACAGCCCCTTTCTGCCTTGGTATGCTTGACTGGCACAGGGAACTTACCAGATAAACACCGGCACTACATTTTTTGCTGGAATTTTACAAATTCTATACATGCATATATTTCTTCAAATAAAAAATGTTAGAAACCCTGGTTTTGAGTTGAAACTTAAGCTTTACATGAATTTATATGGCTACAGCATACTAAGAAGGTGCATCCATATATTCTGGTAGGTAGTATATACTTGCAGTAAGGAGGGATTTCACAAACACTTGGATTTTCCTCTCATTTGTTTTGAGCTATGTGGTGTTAGCCATCACACAATTTATGAGCTTTCCCTGTGTAAACATACATTCTCATTTGCAAGTGTACTCATGACAGTGCCGGAATCCTATTCTACATTGCCTTTTGGACATTCAGCTCAAGCTACACACTAAGCACACCTCTTCACCTTCACATTTTGTTTCAAAAATAACCATGAGTCCTGGCATCAGCAGTCTGTCTGCTTACCGTGACACAGCCATACACAAATGTAAATTCAAAGCTGTAGATTTTTCAAGACTTACAAACATACCAAAAATCCTTGACATTTGCAATTCATGAGAGAGAGTAGACCAAGACAGTTCCTCCCTGGGTGCTGTACTGTTAAAAATGTGCTCTGTACAGTAGATGCAGGAATGTTTTTATGATGAATCTGAAATTTTAAAACTATAAAACAGCTGGCTTACAAGCCTATAGTAATTCAGGATAAAAACCTCATACTTCCAAAACAAACCAAGGACATTATGTTGCAGATTTCCCAAAGACTTGAGCTTTTTACTTGCCATTTCCTAATACTGAAGAGTTTTTTGTATAATAATGTATTTGTTTGACCTTAAGCAAAAGTCTACTTCCAAACACCCAATGCCATTTACAAAAGCTGTTGGCTACTTCAAAAGTTTCTTTGTTACAAAAATGATAAGTTTATATGTAATGAAGTGTGTCTGTTTATCATTCTACCATAATAGGAATCACGTCCTACCTAAGGGGTCTGACCTCTGAGTATTTAACTGATCTATTCTGTGGTGAAGATTCATCAGTACAGTGTATGACGCAATACAAACACAAGGCTTGTGTATGACTGCGAGACAGAGGCACACACCAGGAGCAAGAGTGTACTGGCACTTACACAATTCTTACTGCAACTGGGTAGACAGAAGTATGATTCTGAACCATGAACACTGAGGCAAAGTTCTGTAAGTTGTTGCTACATGGTTCTTTTACATAATATTGCATCATTTGAAGTCCAGCTTAAAATATGGTCCCCAGTAACAGTTTGATCATTCCAGTTCAAGAAGGCCCTTGTTCACACTTCTTATTTGAACAAGAAATTAATGATAAGCTGTAGCAGAACCATGAGTATAATGAAGACATAGTGCTTAAACTGCAAGGAATGGTAGTCCCAGGGTGATGAATTAGAAGCAACTCTATTTCGTAGCGCCGTGATCTCCCTGTAAGATAGAAAACAATATCCTGTAAATTACAAACTAGACAATTTGACATTTTCTACTGTGTTAGGGCTCCCTACAGAAGGCAGCTTTAGAGGAAAACTATGAAACATCAATGAGCAATCAACATTACAGATGAGTAAAGATACATACCAGCCTCTAATGGGAAAAAAAAAAAAGCTATGAAATTACTATTCTCTAAACCATTTTAATTAGTACTACCTCTTAATGTCTTCCTGTGTTTCCTTTATAGACTCAATGGCACTCTGCAGTTCACCAAGGTCTGCCCCTTTTTTCCTTATTCTTGTATTATGCTTCAGAAGTTGTGCTAGAAGGATACAAAAGCCAGATATAATTGACTGAAGTGACTGCTGCCATAGAAGGAACAAAGTATGAATGACAAACTAAACCTATGGTAAAAATGAGAAAGTTTTCTAACTAGCTTCTATTGAAAACTTTATTTCAGAGTCACCTGTACCACAGAAGGACAGCAACTTAAGTGCTTGAAATATCTTTTAAACACTCACTGTATTCTTTAGCTTCTGCAAACATTATCAACAACAAAAATCTACCCTCCAGCCACATACTAATCTACAAATTAAAACAATTCATCTTTTGAGAAAGGAAACAGTTTACAAACACCATTCTTTTTCCCTAGGTATTAAATATGTGCAGCACTTAAGCTTACCTACACTGCATTTAAAAAGACTAGAGAATTTGCAATTAAAAATACGAGCCATTCTGCTCCTTTTGTTTTCCAGAACATGCTTCATGTTGGATAGAACCAAAGCATAATAAAAAAATTGAGATAAGAACAGTATGCGTGACACTGAACTCTTCAGTTGTCAAATAAATTCATTATTTCTGTATGTAAATGTATCTTTTCGTACCTTCACTCCCAGAGGAATCCTGGTTATCAGGCTCTGGGGATGAGAAACCACACTCTCCTTTCTTCTGACTGGCTGGCATTATTTTGATTTTTGGAACAGTAACCTAAAATTGATAAATTTACATGTTATTTCCAGAGAACCAGAACTGTAGCAAAGCAGCACTTTCCAACAGTGACAGTTAAAAACACAATATCTAATAGAAGTCCAAGTTGAAATTTCTGATGTATTAGCAGTCTGAATTTTGTGCATCTTCTCATTTAAGGGAAAATACACATTAAACTGCTGAGCTCAAGTTTGCATATTTTTTATTCATATCCGATCAAGTAATTTTTACCGCTTAGGATGCAACACAGAAGTGAAAGACATTGTATGGACTGTGTAAACAACATTTTTGTACAATAATAGCATTTCCCATCAATCCCAATGCTTTGATGATCTTTATACACATAATGCGTAATATATACAAGTTCTTGGATCTTGCATGTGCTGTCAGAACTGGAACATACCATTGGTGTCCGATGTCGAACTTTTGTTTGGATTGTGCCATCTTTTTCAAACTGGATCATATCATTCAAAGGGTCCCATGGTCTGGTACTAGACAAAGAGAATATTATTAACACTACAGCAATTTAAATAAGAAATATTTCCTTGCTCAGAAACTACTTAGTATGAAGAGGCTAAAAATCTCCCTATGTAGAAATCAGACACGGCGTCATGATCTTATCTTCTACTTTTGGTCCAGTCTTAACCTGACGGGCCAATAGAGCCAAAAAATGAACTTCACATCCAGATCAAACCCCCAGCCAGCTGGTAAGAGTACAAACTATTATATTAACCAACAATAACATTATGAATCTGTTTTGCCAATCATATGTATTTGCAAATGTGGAGAGACTTCTTGCTTCAGATACAGTTATTATTTTGGAACTACAGGGAAATTAAGGGCATTTAAAAATATTTCAACTGCTTTCTGTTTTCTTTTTTTTCCTTTTAAAAAATGCCTAGGAAGGCCAGTTTAAGAATCAGTTACCTCAAACCTGCTTTTCATTAGCTTAGTGGCTAATGGTAATCAAGACTGGTTTCATGAGACACTAATGAGCTATGCACAGTTTTCTTGTTCTGATTTTTTAAGAGCGCTTTTCCAATTACAGCCTGATACAGAATTTAAAAAAACCCACAACAGCGTAAGACACATAGCTCATTAGAGAACAACAAGCAGTCAAAGGCAAATACCAACGTCTCCACTGATTACAGACTTTTCAGGACAGAAACTGCAAGTGAGCTGCAGGAAGGACGTTCTGATGCACAGCTTTAGTGAGAGTAGATTAAGCACGGATTTCCTTTTGTGTCCTTCTGTATGCCTTTTAAACAGTTGTAGCTGTTTCAGATGTTGTGAACACAGACCTGCACTTACATCTGAGCTTAACCTGACTTGAATTAAATGTCATCTAAGGTAACTGGGTTAAAAACTAGGCATTGCTCTTTTCTGTGTTTGTAATCCAGATGCCTAAATCTGTAATCCAGATACCTTAACAAATGCTCCAGCTCACTGGGCACATCTTTCACAGTAAGCGTAGAAGACTGCTCTCTACATGGACCAGGTGGTGAGCCAGCATTATATGCTCAAAAGGAGAGAGAGGCTTCTTCCAGGGAATGCTGACAGTGCAGACTGCTTTCTAGCACATAGCAAAATTTCTGTGGCACATCCTTGAACCACAAGGCCTCAAGGACACCAGAAATAATGCAGATTAACAAGACAAGTCTTAAAGCTGCAGGGGATAGTCTAACAGATTTCAAGTACAGTCCTTTTCCTAATGGTTTTTACACAGGGTTCAAGAGTATGGGCAGTCAATTCCGCTGGACTGTTCACAACTCTTCCAACAGGAAGAGGCATCAACAGCGCTAGAGGGTTCAAACCAAGAGAGGGTGCTTCACAGAGCATTTAGTCTAGTTGGGGAATTTCCCCGCTGCAAGATGTTTTCAGTGGTGAAGGTCTGCACAAACTTAAAAGGAAGCCAATAAAATTCATGGAAAATAAATTTACTGAGAGTTGTTAAATACACAGATTCCTTGTTTGGTTCCAGGAAACCTCCAAGTTGAGAATTTGCTGGAGACATGTAGACTACTCAGGATTCTTGTACTCTTCCCTGTACATACCCTTAGGCCACAACCTCAATATCGCCATTCTTGTACAGAAAGGTAAAGGCCTCCCAGGTTTAGCCATGGGAATATACTTCCAGCATCCATGGCTTCATAGTTACTTTGTGTGTATCATCGTCTGTGTGTATCATCTTTGGCTATTTTACTTTTACAATCCCTACAATACAGAAGCATGCTGGGTACTGGAAAAAAAAATCAGCAGAACATGGGTGCTCTGTGAAAACTGTCACTAGTAAAGGGCTCAGCTTCAAGTTGACTTTTGCAACACTGGTGAGGACACAGAATGCATCCCTCCAGCAGTCAGGGAGACAGCTACATCTTCATCTTCTGACCTAGAGCATCAACCAAATTGATTCACACACACTCGTGTGCAGGACGTATTTGACAGCTAGGCAGAGCCACTGGTCTCAGCAATAACTATTGCTGCAAACCTGCTATTCTCAGAGTTATTCTAATATATAACAAATTAAATAGCTCAATCCAACTATGCACAGGTTTCTCTGATTTTCAGGCACTGGATTTTCTGATTTCCAGCTGGTATGCCCATATGTACCATATTTTCCAGTTTGGGAAATCTGTGTAGCTGTTCTGGTTAGTCTAGGAGGCAAAAAGGGAGAACAATGCATCCCAAAGTGCCATGCCCCAAAAAATCTAGAACATAGCACAGCTATGTCGTTATACATAAATAAGCTCCTGTGTCTCAGGAAGAGGCTCAGCAATATTACCAAGCACTCCAGGACTCACTCAGCATATTTGTAGTGCCATTCTCCTGTGACTGAATCCTGATCGAACAGCTTGCATATCCACTCTTCACCCTTAAGTTTCCTCTCCTTGGCACTCTTTCTCTGAGCTTCTTCCAGAATGTATTTCTCATGAGTAGCTTCTGTTTGGTCTTTATTATTTATTGCTTTTGTCACTTGCTGCCAAAGCCTGACAAATGAACAATATACAGAGTCACCAGAGTCGCAATCTGGTTGACAGAAATAATTGCAAACAATTTCCTCAATTATAGGCTAAGTAAATGGACCACCCTCCAAAGAGAATATTACAGTTTTTAATAGATGTTTTATCTACATTTCTATCAAGATTTCCATGACTGTAAGGTTTATAAATAATGATCTTATATTTAACAGTCTTTCTTTCTTTTATCACCAAAGGCTAGTACCATCAAACATGGGAAAGTAATGATAATTTGCTTATAATTTGGAGAAGGCTATGAGTTTTATTTTGGCAAAATTAATACATGGTTCTAAAGTCAACTTACTTCTCTGACTCAAAGTCATCTTGCTCTTCAAACTTCACAGTGTATCTAGGTAACCTACGCTGCTTCATATCAGATGTTGGGTTCCAGAATGTCTCTGAAACACCTGTCTTCTTGTCACTAATAGTAACTTCACTGTCCTGTAACAGACATGATTGGTACCTTAATTGCAATTATCTCAAAGAGGGCCAAAATAACAAAAAAGCAAGGAATAAGCCTTTTTTTTTTTTGTAATAAGAATTTATTTTCTTTTGAATGCATGCAGTTAAGAATAATTAGATGCGCTAACTTTACAATTCAATTTCTGCCCTCTGTGCTAGGTTCTAGCTTGGAACAGAGATGCAACGGAATCATTACCACACCCAAAAACTAGAGATGCCATGTCACCTCACCAGAACTGAAACAACCTTAAATATTTCATGCTGGTGCCATAACAATTCTTCATAGTACTAATGCATATACCAAAATATTTCACAAGCTTCATTGTAAAGCAACATTTCATTTTCTTCCTAAACTACTTAAACGTGCACTTTTCCACCTTTTAACAGCTGCAAGTAGAACAATGTTGATTCTATACTTTCTTGAATACTTTCTACATAAGCAGTACTTAACTTTTTTAAACATGAGTCTTTTTTGTATTTAAGTGCTATTTTCACCTGTCTCAACCATCAGCCAGAATTTATAAAAGAACATCACTCACTACTTACCCAGTGACCCTCTAAAATAGCCAGAACTTCTTTGCCAAGCTTAATTTTCCCTGATATTTGGTTAACACTGTCATTGTTACCCAAAAAAGGCTGCAAAACAAAAAGAAATGGTTTCATGTTTATTTAAATAACATACGATTTTTGCTTATATGTTTAGTGTTAAGGAAAAATGTGAATTTATGGAATATGCTGTAAACAGCCCTGATAGCTTTAATATTGTATCTTCTGCCTATTTAATCCCCAAAAGAAGTCTAAAACCTGAGTAAGTAGTTTCTTTTTCCCTTCTTCTTAAAAGATTTGCTGAGTAAAAGTATTGTCTAAGAAATGTGGAAGGAAAACAGAAAATAGTGCAGCAAACAATGACACAACGATATCCTGAAGGACACAGTTGTTTGCTTGCACGGCTTTGCCAAGGACCATTTGTTGCTAGAGATTATCTTTTGTAGAAACAACAACAACATTGCCAGGGATTTTCTCTGGCCTTTTGATAGGCTGCACATGTATCCTGTGGACTGACAAGGCAAATTGTCAGTTAACACAGCCTCCCAACTTTTATGTTTTCCCTGTAATTTCAACTGAATGCAGTTTCCCTCTCCACGTGCACACTTCTTGAAAACTGTTTTTTCAGCTTTAAATCAGTTTCCGCCTCAAAGATGGCAAATGCAGTTTTCAGAAGCCATCTAGAAGTAGTTTAGAAGCCTTTGTTTAGCTTATGGAGTGGACATGAGGTTCATTCTGCTTCTTGTGCCCACTCATAGAGTTTACTAACCTTGAGTTTGAATTCAATTGTTGCGCTGTAGCCAGTTTTCTCACAGGTGATGTTGACTGTTCCTCCAAGCTCTAAGGTCATTGTTCCATAAAGAATTCCTGCAAGAGAAAAAAAAAACCAAAACAAAATCCCCAGCTAAAACGAATGTTTTTAACTGAACAAAACAAAACCTCTAAGTTACTAGGGTACAATTCCTAGAGTAAACATGCTTGTGCCAGAGGAAAAACTGTATTTTCATATGACCTTTCCTAATGATAATCATGATCTTTCTGCCAAATAAGATAACCCAAACAGAAACAAAAAGATCTAAGTGAATTACAGGTAAGCAGGAAAAACAGTTTATGAAGACATATTGGCATTGGCAGCGTATGCTGCTGGCTCTAGCAAGGGTGATGTTTAATCTTATTGGAGATGATTGGAGGACGGAAGCTTCTGAGGTTAAGACAAGAAAATAATCTGTGACAAACACAACAAAGAAAAACTTCACTCAAAAAGAAAAAGTATGTACAGTCAGGCCACAGGTGAAGACACTCACGGACAACCAATATACGACAATTCTGATCACTCCCCAAAGACTTTTGTAAGTACAAGGGTGACATTGCTGAGTACACTTTCTGTCCCATGATTACTGTCTTTCCCCTTGCAATCCATTGTTTGAATCACTGAATGTACTTTACATACACTGGATGCGTGTGCAAATATACCTTCCCTGCATATTCTTCTACCTTTCTCCCTATCAGCTTTATTAGTAACACTAATTCTCCTTCTTCCTGTTTGACTTGAATGTATGTGTATATGTTATGTGCTTTAATTGTTAAGTATTACTTTTGTCATCAAAGCTATAAAAAAAATACAACACAATATTAAAAACATTAAAAAACAATGGAAAGAAAAGTCTAAACTCACGTCAAATTACGTATTTCTGCTAACTGATCTTCATGCATCTTAAAGGAAGAAAGTACTATATTTGGTGACTTTACAGTCCGGCTTCTGGAAAGAGAATTCTAGCTATTCTGAAAGGGAATTCTGGAGTATATGGGCAGACAACACTGAATAAGTTACAGCTTAAAAATGAGCAATTCTGCAATCTATTTTGTGCTTTTACCTTCCAGAAAGCTTTACAAAGCACTGGTCCGTTTCTCATAGTGAAACTAAAGACAAATGTTCATGATTTACAATCAAATCACACTATGGTGTAGATACTACATTGCCTTTGATGTTTACAAGAGGAAAATATTGGAAAAGCTCAAAACTGCTCTGAAAAAAAGGCAACTTAAACAGTAAATTATTGTCATGTAGTGACAGGTAACTATATACATATATGCTCTTACTATCTCTTACTATTTATGAAAAAAAAATCTTTTTCTGTGTCAAAAATTAAAACATGGCTTAAACAACAGATGCATTTTTCTCCTGATAAAATATGTGGAAGCCTAGATTGGCATCGATGTTGCCAATATTCAGAACACTCTTCTCAGATGACAAGCTTGAATCCAACACAGTACATTATTTAGACTAATGAACTACTTAGAATAACAAACTTCTTTTCTCATAACTTTGCCATCTAGAGAATGAAAGAAAACCACTACCTTTACAGTGGGCATATGGCATTGTCATTACATAATCTTCTCCCCTGTTGAGAAACGTTAGCCGTCCTTCTCCATCTAGTATGGCAGATAATGAATTCCCTGAAATTCAAAGACAGACTGTCACATTTCTCACCCTGCAAGACAACAGTCAACATTCCCTAATAACTAAGCAATATAATTAAGAACATCACTATATTTAGCACTGCAACCTATCCTGTCTAGTGAAGCCACTACAATACACAGTGTCTCTGATTAAAAATTAAAACAGTCCAAAAATAGAAATTAAAATTCTGAAGACTAGTAGCAAAAACATTGTAAGGAAATGACAATACCAAACACTGACTCTTCTAACAGCCTTCTTTCACCCACAAAACACAGCTCATCTGCACAAATTTTACATCCCTCAATAAACATGCAACCAAAAAAACCCATTATTTACCATAGAATTTTGATTTGGCCAGAATGCTACCACTAAGGCAAAAGCCATCCTTGCGGTTGCTAACATAGAAGGCAGATATTGGAGGATGATGTGATACCTGTTGGAAAAAAAACACATATTTGAGAAAAAGAAAAAACAAGAACAAGCAATAGAGCAAATATAGTATAAGCCTTGAGCTAATAATGACAATGCAAAATTCAGCCTGCACATAATAGAATGCAGTTAATAGATATGAAATTTGACTAAAATCTTTAGAAATAAAGATCAAGCAATCAGCTACTGAATTTCAAGAATTAAGAAAATCAGCACTTGACTTGTCCCAGAGGACGAGGGAACAGAAATATTGGAAACACCTTCCTCTCTCTCTCTCTCTCTCTCTTTATGAAGGCACACTTAAAAGAGACATCTGTAAGAAAACTATGCTCACCAGGACAGGTTTTAGGATACTAATCATACATTTCAATACATTTTGTGAAACTACCAGAGGATTTAACTAGCACAAATATACAATACATTTATTTTTCTTAAAAATATTTGTTCCAGTTATTGCAGCTACCTGTTCTGCAATATAAAAAGTCTTGCTGTTTGTCCTTGGATGAATCCACATGCAGCGGAAAGTCTCTCCAAGTATGGGATTGTACGGCTTTTTTAGTCCCTAAACAGAAGTTGAATAGAGAGTAACCACCCTATGCATGTACACAAGTCACAAAACATTTTATCAGTCTATCACTGAAGATAAGACACACAGGAAAAAAATTATCATAATATATATGCTAAAGTACATGGTGCTTGGTTTCATCATTTGAATATTATGCTCAATTACTCTGTTCTTCCTTCTAAGGAAATTATCATACATTCAATCCACTAAACTATTCTACACATAAGGACACACAGAATATAAGGGGGGGTTTTTTCGCAGAATTATTACAGAACTTTTGTCTGAAGTTAGGTAATAAGTACTTTCTGCCAATACTATTTCCCAACAACATGACTATGAAGAGTATATAGTGCAAAGCTAAATGAAGTGGTGGAAACGTTAGTCCTCCAATTTCAGACTGTTATCACTGAAGAATTGTAAATATAGAACTGGCTCAACTTTATCAAAAAATATTTAATTCAATTTCTACTCCAAGGGACAACTACAATTGAATATAGTCTATTTTAAGCATAGCTAGGGACCAAAAATTTCCATTATGTGTGTGTATAAGCAATGAAAACTTAACCTTGCTTTTTAAAAAAATGCATAACAATATAATTTAAAAAGAAAAACTTACTCCACCATATCCCTAAGCCCTCAAGCTAGACACAGTATGTGAAAAAGACAAAATAATATGTGAAAGTACACCTTTGGCTTTTTGTAGAATCCTGACAAATACCACTTCACTACTTTTTTCATGCGGTTGTAAGCATTCTCTTCAAGAGCAGCTCTGTGAAA
This sequence comes from Edolisoma coerulescens, assembly GCA_013397115.1. Lineage (NCBI taxonomy): Eukaryota > Metazoa > Chordata > Aves > Passeriformes > Campephagidae > Edolisoma > Edolisoma coerulescens. The sequence goes on along the minus strand of VWZW01000843.1, from coordinate 348,732 downwards.
CAGAAAACACAGATCAAGTATCAGCACTGCATCATTTATAACATGCTATCAATTATTGTGACATATCTTGAATCTATGAGCTGACTAAAACAGGTCTGTGATTTGCAGTACTGTAAAACTTTCAGCCCGATCTCACCAAATTTAAAGTTTTCAAATAATTGTCTGAAAATTGAAGTCAAACAAAAATGCCAGAAATGGTATTTCCATATTTGAGTCTGTTCTTTGTAACATTAAATTCTGTCCCACCCCCACTCATGTTCTTCCATTTATAGGTTACTGGTTTAGTATCTTTTTACTACCAGCCTACTTACATGCAGAGCTCTGAGCTGAATAATATTTCAATTTATGGTCTTTGATTTATTAGCTACATTTGAGCAGGCAACTATAAATCTGGACAGAACTTAACACTGTATTTAAAAAATTAACTAGTATTGGTTTCTCATTTTAGATATGCTTCTTTGAGAAAAAAAATTAAACTCATTTTTGGAAGTCTTTTAACCAGTCTTCAGAAGCTAAAGCAGAAATGCCTGCAACAGAATTGCTATTAAATTACTAAGAGGGGCCAGACTTCAAGATGTACCATATGAGCTCTAAAGGCAGTTAGCTTTCAGAAAATGACAATATCTGACACTGTTACCCTATTTTAACTTAAAAAATGGCAAGAATGAAAACCAGAGACAGGATTGACTTACTCAGACAGAAAGTCTGCATGGTAGTAGTAATCAGACAGCTTGTCCAGGAAAGAGCGGGGTTCCAAAATAAATGTAGGCAGTACAACCTTGGACAAGTCCATTCCTGGCCGGACTTGCTTCAATAGTGTCCAGATCAAACTTTTGTTTTCTTCTGACACTTCTTCTGTCTGAGCAGCCTCCCCTGCCTAGGATGAACCGAAAAACTGCTTACAGAAAGGAGAAAGGAAACAATCCTCCAGAATACAAGTCAACACATTCTAAGGTTGCAGTGAGAATGGGAAATGGATACTTAAAATAAACCACTCTGAGATGCTGAAGCAACTACAGAAATAAGACCAAGTTTCTATAAATACACTTACGATACATCTTTAATGAAGTATGATAGATACACTACTCAGCATTAAAAACTGCCTTTGTCTTCATCACCCCTAGACTGGGACAATTGAAGGGAAAATGTTGTTCAGAAATCTTCCCTTAGTCCTTTCCTAAGGACTTTCCTAATCAAGTACATTACTTTCTTCTCAAATGCAGGACTTACACACCAAAGGGCTGTTGATTCTACCAGCTTTTCCCAACCATGAAAGCTGACTTATTTATGCTTTTCACTGCCTTGATCAGCAGCATCAGTGGTTTTCCTTAAAAAAAATACACAACTTAAGGGCAACTGAGCAAAACCAGCAGCCACACTCTAATATGCTCCTTTCTGTCCAAGAAGAGGGGAGATATTATCCCATATAGTTTCTAAAATCAAGAGCAAAGGTTGTAGGAAAAACAAGGAAAGGCATCCTTTTTTCCAGAACAGATCTAAAATGCATACTCAAAAATTTGTCACTTAAAACTCCTCAGCTTCTCCTAAAATACCACTTTGAGTAGACATGGTACTAGAAAGCAGTAAAGCATAAGATATTCAAGTTCCATGAGTATGAGAAAAAAAAAATCTCATTGTCATTTCTCTTAAGGAGAAAGAGGAGATTTGTGAAAAAGCTTATTTTGATTTGTGTTACCAAGTTTTTTGGTTTACAAATCCCTGTCATATTTGCCTGTATAGGCAAATACATAAAACAACCTGCAGAAGTGGAATAACAGCTCTGGGGCATCGTTAGAATGGAAGGTGACATCAGAAACATAGCAAGCCTTCCAATAAATTCTGCAGACTCTACAACTGCTTAACTTTTCTCTTGCAGGAGAAAAAAAAGAAGTGTCAGGTTGCATTCAGACCTTCAACCTGAAGACTTTTACTTGAAGAAAAAAACAGGACTAACTTAATAAAACCCAAACAGAAGTAATAACAAAAGAACGAGTAGTCATGATGAACTTCTGCTGCAGGTGGCCCTTTCTGTACCTTCTGTCTGAGCAATATTCCAGGTAATTTCATTATCTCTGTTAAGATCTCATACATTAGCACAAGAGTGGCAAAGCAGAGCAGACTATGGGTGAACAGGACCTTTTCTATACATTTTTGCTGAAAATATGAAAGCCAATCCTGCAAGTCAGCTTTCAAGTGTAGTCTGACCCTTAAAGCGTCAGCTTACTATTTGGAGAAGCTGCTTGCTCAGTTACATCAACAGCACTTTTACCTCCCCAAGTTCTTCATGGCTCTGTTCTAAGTAAGTAGTTTCCTTAATATCAATCGGTTCTGGATCGACGTAAGAATCATCCTGTCGCTCCGATGTGTCACTGTCGCTTTCTTCACTTTTCCCCAATCCATCGTTATCAGATTCCTCGTGGTCATGGTCATTTTCCTTATCAGACTTGTCAGAGTACGTATCTTGATCTTTGAAGTGATGCCTTTCAATTTCACTGTCATTTAACCTATTAAAAGCAAAGGCTAAATGAATCTTAAACTTTACACAATCATTTCATTGTTTCCAAACCAGGATCTTAATAAAACACACACCAAAATTGCCAGTATCAAGCCTGAGGTGGCAGCAGTGTCAAACTAGCCTTGCTGGAAACATATAGGATGTATACTCTTCTCACTGAACTGTCAAGTGACACTGATGAGCCTGGGACACCAACCACCTCTCTAGGAAGCCTGTTCCAGTGTCTTGACCATACTCTTGGTAAAAAAATGCTCCCCTCAATGTCCAATCTCTTCTGATGATACTTTAAACCATTCCCATGCTTCCATACCAGGGAGATGAGTTCAGCACCTCCCTTTCCAGTTGCCCTCCTCAGAAAGCTATAAGAGAGCTGTAAGTTTGCCTCTCAGCCTCCTTTTCTCAAAACTAGACAAACTGAAAGTTCTCAGTCCCTCCTCACAGGACATGCCTTCCAGCCCTTTAACATGATTTGTTGCTCCTCCTCAGAACATAGTCAAGAACCTTCAAAAACTTTTTAAATTTTGGGGCTCAGAACTGCACACATTCCTCAAGGTGAGGCCACACGAGTGTTGAACACAGCAGCATAATTACCTCTCTTGACCAGCTGGTTAATGTCTGTTTGATGCACCCCAGGATGGGGTGTGCCCTCTTGGCTGCCAGGGCTCACTGCTGATCCATGTTGATCCCGCTGTCAGCCAGCACCCCTGGGCCCCCTTCCACTGCCCTCGTCCAGCCCTGTGCCCACCTCCGCCCAACGGTCACCTTGGGCCACCGTGAGGGCAGGGCTGCTCCCCAGCCACTCTTCTCCCAATTTATTCTTGTGCCCAGCATTACTCTGCCCTAGGAGCAGAATCAGGCACTGGGACTACTTTAATTCCATGCCATTGATGATTGCCCAACTCTCCAACCTATGCAGATCCCTCTGCAAGGCCTCCCATTGCTTGACAGAGGCAGCAGCACCTCCCTGTTCGGTACTGTCAGCAAACTTGCTAAGAGTGCATTCAACTCCTACATCCACATCCACATGATAAAAACACTGAACAGAACAGGCCCAAGATTGAGCCCTGAGGGACACTGTTGGTGTCACCAGCCAGATGTAACCCCCTTCACCACACCCCTTTGAGTCCTGCCATTCATCCAGTTCTTCAACCAGCACATTGTGACCCTGCTCATCTCACAGCTAAGTAATTTGTCCAGCATGATCCTGTGAGGGACAATATCAAAAGCCTTACTAAAATCCAGAAAAACTACATCCACTGCCTTACCTTCATCCAGTAGGCAACTGACCTTATCATAGAAGGATATCATATTAACTAAACACGACTCTCCCCGTGCTGACTGTGCCTGGTGATTCATTGCTCTTTAAATGTCTTTCAACAGAACACAGTATGATCTTCTCCGTAATTTTTCCACATACTGCAGTTAGACTCACAGGTCTATAGGTTCCTGGGTCTTCCCTCAGGCCTTTCTTGTAAATCTGAATACTGTTGGCTAGTTTCCAGTCAGTGGGGACCTCCTCAGACTCCCCAGACCCTTGGTAGACAATTGAGAGGTATCCTGCCATAACATCCACCATCTCCTCCACTACTCTGTGATGAATTCCACTGGACCACATGGACTTACAAACATTCAGCTGATACAACTGGTGTCTTAAATTTCAGTGTCCACAAATGGAAAGTCACTGATCCTGTACTCATGGGCCTCCAACTCAAGGGGATCAGGCAGCCCAAGGTCTACTAGTAGTATTAATGACGGAGGCAAAAAAAAAGTATTGAACATGCCTGCTTTTTCTTCAGCCCTATTTTTCAGGTGACCATCTTCAACAAATATCAAGGAAAACCTTGGACCTTCACTTGCTATTAACCTACTTAAAAAAGCTCTCTCTCAGTTGAAGCTAAAATTGCTTCCACCTTTCTTCTCCCTCTTCTGCCAACCCAATTAGAGCTAGACCTGCCAGTTTTGCTCCTTAGACAGTTAAGCACACTGATTACCCTTAGAATATGCTCTATCAAAAGATCTACTTAATTTAAGCATTAGTCTTAATTAGACTTAACAGCTGTAGCTAATTGCTGTGATTGTAATCTGGGACAGCAGTTGATATTAAACAACTATTCCAGAGTACAGATCTCCAGCTGAACAGTACACAGCAGTCATATTGTTTCTATGAGATAAAAGAAGGAGCAAAACTGCAGCTGAGCCAAGCTTGGTCATCTGGATAGGGCCTTGAATTGTTACAGGGGGCAAGAATTTGCCTTTTTTCTGCTTTTCTCAGGCCATCTATGCATTGCATAAAAAGAATCGCATTTCTCCCAGTCCAGGTCTCTCTCTGGGAGAGCATACTCTTAACAGCAGTACAAAATTCCTGCCCACCAAGAACAGACAGATGGACAGCTAAATCTTCACCGGCAAGTATATTGAATTGGTGGAAGATTACTGAGGTGGATGCCTGAGAGGAGGCTGTGAACCCCTGGGAGGCCTGTGCTGGAGCAGGCTCCTGGCAGGGACCTGCAGGCCTGTTGGGAGAGGAGCCCACGCTGGAGCAGTGTCCTGGTAGGACTTGTGACCCTGTGAGAGACCCATGCTGCAGCAGGCTGTGCCCGAAGAACTGCCCCCTGTGCAAGAGTGACCCATGTGGCAGCAGTTCGTGGAGAACTGTTGCCTGTGGGATGGACCCACACTGGAGAAGTTCAGAGAACTATCTCCTGTGGGAGGGACCCCCATGGTGGACTCCTCTCCCTGAGCAGCAGCTGGAAACCCCCATTCCCTGTCTCTCTGTGCCTCTTGGGAAGGAGGTAGAGCTGGGAAGGAGGGAGGGGTGGGGCAGAGGTGTTTTTTAAGGTCTTATTCTACTTCTCATTATTCTGCTCTGATTTTGTTAGTAATAAATCCAATTAATATCTGTAACTCAAGCCTGTTTTGCCCAGGATAGTATTTAGTGAGTGACCTCTCCTGGTCCTTAACTCATGAACCCTTCATTAAATTTTCTCTCCCTATCCAGCTGCACAGGGTAGTGAGAGAGAGGCTTTTGTGGGTGCCTGGCATCCAGCCACAGTCAACCCACTACAACCATTCATTCACTACACTTAAAAATGTATTTCCACAAAAGCTTATGCTCACAAAAACCTGACTGAAGGTATTTATTTAAATAATCAGGGAGTAACTCAAGGGTACTCACACATTAGATACCAGGTGATATCAGACAATTTTAACTTTTATGCATTTAATCATAAGGTGACTGAATTATTATTCATCCATCTGATGATTCATGCTGAAACTACTTAAATAAAGGATTATTCATTTCTTTAACTAAAGAACAGCAACTTAAATTCACATCTACCAACTTCTGTCATGTGTACTAAGCTTCTGATTTTCCGCTGAGGCTAACAAGAGACACCAACTTAAAATTTTAGTTTTTTCTATTTTGAACAGTTTAACTGAGTACTTAACTTACTGATGTGATACTCCAAGTTCCTTGGGACAAACTTTGCTCTGGATCCACTTTGCTTAAAAAAAGACTTTTTCATTTTACATGCAGAGTATAAAACACAGTGCAAATAAGGCATATAAAGAGAACTCAGGAGCAAAATGAACTGCAGCCTTAGCCTCCCTGTGGCGAAATTATCACTACAGGGTTCTACCAAAAAGCAATCAGGTTTAGCAATTAATTCACTTACGGTAAGTTTTCTCCACTGTGCAGGTTGTTAGCACGAAGCAGACCGTAGAAAGAGACATGAGTACTGTCTGCCGAGGAGTTCAAATCGTGTTCTTTACCTTCCCTAATCATTGTCCGTTTAAGCAGACTTGAACATTTCAGTGCCAGCTCCAAAGCATCCATCCAACACCTGCCTAAAGACAAATTTAGTATTAGACTAAAAATTAGGGATTTAACAGAACTATACCACTTCTGTTTCCTAACTGGGAAAATTAGTCCTTTGGGCCTGCTCACACTGGCTTTGAAGACACACTGCGGAGCTGTTCCATGTTACGTGCATCAGATTTTACGATCTGGTGAGGACGTAAAAACAACGCACAACTACCCAGCCTCGGTACAAGGGGTGCTTCAGGGCAGGACAAGCAAGGCAAATCATGATTTTGCTAGAGCATATTCCAGCATTTCTTCCTTAATGCAACTCTGGTTCCACCCAGGCCATGACTGTGGAATGCCTCCAAAGTTGCCAGCAGCCCTGCTCTAGTTCTGAAGACTAAGTAACTGCATCATTTAGCAAAATTTGCCCAAGTAATATGATAATACTGTGGAAAAAGAGCTCTAATGATAGCATATAAATAACATTTCAAAAGATAAAAAGCAGATATTCTAATTTTCTTTGGCAAAAAGTAACTAAACAAATTTGTATATTCTTTCCACTTCTTCTCTTCCATCTATCTAAGCCATTTCTCAATATAGAAGGCAAAGCGAGTCCTATTTTGAAAGTCTGCAGGGGTATGCTTAATTAACCAGTAGATGAAAAGCACCTGCTAGAAAGGCTATGCAACAGTCCTGAATCTTTTTTCACATTGTAACTTTAGAAGGTAGTTGCATTGATCACCACCTTTGCAGCAAAGGGTGTTACAAAACTACATTTTGAAGGAGTTTTTACTACTAGAACTCTGTGCAACTGCTGCACTTAAAACAGAAATGCTTCAATAAGAATACATCCATATTAGCACTTTACAAAGGCACCAGCTTGATATTTAGACATACATTAATATAGCTAAATCACAGGTAACCCCTTCCCCTACCTCTACTCAGTCAAAAAAAGCAACTACAAGGAGTTTAATAACATTTCCTTCAGGTCAATATTCTCCTTTAATAACCATGAAAAAGTACCAACATAATTGAATGCTCTAAATTAAAGGAGAACCTTAATAACAATTAAACTGCAATCAAAGTGCTGTAACAGACATGATAAAACAATTGAAACCATCTCTTTCTCATAAGTAACTGTTGTCACTGCTGAAAATCAATGAAGTATCTATTTACCATCTGATTCTGAAGCGGCTCGGATGATCAAGTAACTGCTGGGCAATGGCAGAGTAATAGCACCAACTGCTTCACCTTTAGGACCCTTGGAACACACAAAAAAAGAAACAGCATCAGATATTTTAATTCAGTTTTACAGTTTATCATTCAATGTAGTAAGAAGCTGACACACTGCAGGGCTATTTACTGTCACTCAGCAACATCTAATGAAGACATGAATGAAAAGATGGACAGCCCTCTTTCACTGGTTTTCTTCTTCAAAGACTTCATTCTAAGTATAGGACCCAATTCAAGCCCCCTTTTAAAAAGAATGGTCTTTGGGATTCAAAAAAATATTTTATTTTAGTTGGGGTTTTTTGTTTTGTTTTTGGTTTGGGTGGGGGTTTTTTGTTGGGGTTTTTTTGTTTTGTTTGGTTTTTTGGTGTGTAAATCAGACTTGGCCAAAGTTTTATTTTCACTATGAAGTTCTTCACACTTCACATTAAAAAAAAAAAAAATCCAAAAGACCTTTCCATTTCTGTCGAACTTCATTTTGGAATAAAATCTTAAATAACCATTTTAAAGTCCCTTCCAAAACAAGTTTACCTATGGTAACTTTAAGACAATTGATAGGCAAAGAGGGCTGTACTAAACATACTTGAAGCTATTGCTGAAAGCTGGGTTAAGCCTGCCTAACTGATGAGTTAACATACTTTGATCTTTACTGATTTCCCCCAGAGAAGCCTAATGGAACGCCAGTATAAGGCTTAGAAGAGGGAATTGGAAAGCCAGCAGAAGTTTTGAGCAAAAGCAGATAAAGGCAGATAATTTTAGAAGCAAGCAAATGAAACAGCCAGAACATTTCTGAGGGTGGGAAGCGGGTAAACAAGTAGTCTTGGTGGCACTTAAATACCAATATAGACAAGCTAGTGCTGGTGTAAATGATGTTCAGAAACTCCCGAGGAGTCAGTACAGAGTAACAGCAATTGGGTGTTGGAAACAAGATTCCAAACCTCAGTCTCCCCCTGAGAGAGTGGAAAGGTGTGCCTACAAAAAGTCTTTGGTGAAGCAGCAACACTGGGATTAGGAGTTAGTGGGTACCAAGAACCAAGAGGGACAACCCCAGAGCACGATGACTCCTCACCCCAAGGGCGGGAAGGCAGGGAAGAAGCCCAGTCTCACCTGAGGAGGGGAGAGCACCACGGCACCACACCAGGCAGGAGTGGGAGAGGTGCTGGGGTGCTGCCCAGAGGGGACCATGGCACCATGGGCGTACCAGCACTGTGCAAAGGCCTCAGTCATCAGAAGTCCTTGAAACACTTGGGTCACAGGACACAGACTAAGGGCAGACTTCTGCTCATGAGATCTGCCCTTTGGGTTTATACTGTGGGCACGTTAGAGTACGCTACTTAGTCTGTACCAAACAACTACAATTTAGAGATACAGTGTGGTTTTGGTGTCTGGTTTTGCTTTTTTTTATACAAGAAAGCTACACTTCCTGTTTCAACAATATATTGATTAAAACCAAGTGAATAGTTTTTAGCAAAGATTTAAGTAAGTTGACTTATTTTATATAACTGCTCATGGATCTTGATTTCCTCTAATTGGTTACTGTTCCAACAGCACTGGATACTTTTCTTTGGTATCACTCATTATGGCTTCAAAACCAATTTCCAGTAGTTAGTGATCTGTACAAGAGGCACATTAGTTTCTGTTTGCTGGGTGACTTTATTTGTATTGTCTCTATTCCTGATGGAATGATGCTACAACTACTCCAAGCCAATGGTCAAGTTAAAAATTCCATTAGATTAAAAAAATTTTGAAGTTTAGTTCTTACAGAATATTCATGCCAATAAAACTCAAATGCCATGAACATTCTTTCAAAGACAACAACAGAAACTGATAAAGCAGTCACCCCGACTAAGTTGACTCCGAAAAAATTGTTTGCATTAACTTTTATTAGTTATTAATTTCACAAAACTGAAAAGGCATCAGGAGCAGGCACACAAGGAAAACAAAACAAGGTGCAGTGCATCAGCTACCTCAGAGTGCAGGAGGAACATCAAAGACCACAGCAACAGGCTTAAGGGAGCATGTGAAGTGACTGGCCACAAACTACTGCAGAAGAGAATTTGCAGTCTGCCAGAAGGACACACCATGGCACGTGTGTTCAAGTGAGAAAATCTCCTGCAGTACTTATACCTCTATACATGTTTTTTGCAAATGCTATCTTTCTGCACTGACTGCAAACAAGGCTCATTTTGCCTTGGACTTGAGGTTCTTTCTGGTAAATCTACTCTAGATGGGTCAATCGCTATTACGCTTACGCAAGTTTGCCTCATGATAATAAATCTGTAACTAGGACATTATGATTGACTAGGTAAACAAGGCAGAAAAGGGTTTCAAACTTAAAGGCCTTTCATCTAATGGAATCCAGTAATTCTCAACTGCAAATAGCCATACCAAAATGAACAAACGCCACTCCAGCTCTCAGCACATTTAGAATGGACAATATCAACTTGTTCAGGTTCAAAATTTGACCTACCTTAAAAAAGTAAAAATCTGGTAGGGCATGTCCTCTAAATTCTAAATATCTAGTTAAAAAAACAAACAAATCCATTTCTCATTGCCAAGCAATAAAGAAATATAAGACTGATTTGTGATCTTCTGCAGACAGGCCACCACTTTGCAATGTATGTATATATACCATAAATAAAGCACATTAACACCAAACACTATAGCTTTGGAAAAGGATATGGAGTTTGTGTTCTGCAAATGTGAGATCACCACTATTTACTGAAAAGTTTGCCTAAGCAATAGTAAAAGAAAATTATTCAAAATAAACTACAAGTGATTTGATCTAAGTTTGGCAAATTTAGATAACACTGATAAATGATCACAATTCAGAATGACCAGAAGCATCAGGAATTATACTGTCTGACTTCCCTAAGAAAAGGATGACAAATTTAATACAGCATATTCTACAGATGTGTCAGTAGATCTATATCAATTTAAGATTTAGAAGATAAGATAGCTACTAATTGTGAGACTGTAAGATGTATATTGCAGAGGGTATAATTAATAAATTAATTATAACAAGGGCCCTAATATTGTACAGTAATTTCATCTAAAGCAAGATGTTATTTCAGAAGGAAAATACGTTCACTTGTGCTGTGCTTCCACATCCCCTCTCCACATGTAAACAGAAAACAAGGACTACAATAGTTTATCAGATTATAAACGATGAGTAAGAGCAAGCTTTAAAGATCCTTACAAGATACTGAAATAAACCTTTGCTCTGCAGAACACACTTCTTCAACACAGGTAAGAGCTGCTCACAATATTATGCCATGTATGACAAGGCAAACAGACATCAGAACTGAATGAAACTATTTATCTTCCTAAGATCATAACAAGTTGCAATACAAGCTATTATTGCTCAAGCAAGCAATCTGCATTTTGACTCTTACAAGCAAATTGAACTAAGGTGACATTTTATTACATGAATATAGAATTGGACACCAAGAAATGTTTTTAACAAAACTCTTCCATTTTGGCAAATCTCACCTTAATTTCTCAGATTTGACTGAGGTAAAAATACACTGTTAAACACTCATTCCTTTCATTTATGTGATTGCCAGTGATGGCATTAACCTTTTTAATGGCAACCCTTTGCACATCACACTTCTGAAACTCTTTAAGTACACAGAGCAGCATAAATCAAATACTTTTTCTAATAAACAAGACTAGATGTTGAGGGCTTATATTCAGAATAAACAAACCATTGAAGTTGAAACAGAAAACACAGTTCAGCTTTTCATTATGGTTGTCTTTATTCATAGCTGATTAATGCTAGTCGTCCCTTAAGAACAATGCATGCCACCACTAACCTTTGTAGCCCATATGGTCTGCTCCAAAGGATGAAAAAGTTTGAAACAAAAGCCATCTTTTTTAGAAGGCCTCTCGATGAGTTCACAAACATTCAGGAGGACTGTTCCTACCCACTGGTCATTTTTGGGAGTTTTGTAAAGAAGCAACACTCCTGGTTTCAGTACACACCACAGCTTGGTCCAGCTTTTCAAGGTACCACGAATCTAGAAGATAAACAACTGCAGTTGTATCTCAGTGAAGTCAAAACCAAAACCATGCCCCTTAAGAAAATTAAAATTGAAATTTATTAGCTTTTATTTCAAAGCAAAGTTTATCAGGTCTTTCAAAAATTTACCCAGGTTTATTAAAGACTATAAAGGCATGCTTGCTCTTCTGTCTTGAATACTCAATTCTACAAATGGGTATGCACACATCCAGATATAGGAAGTATGACATCTCATCTGAAAACTTAATGAATTTTCCTATTTGAAATATATTTTATCACTAGCATGAGGACAGGATAATCTATGGAAACAAAGCTCCTCTGAACACAGGTCAGATATCTGATAATAAAAACAAGGTATTAAGAAAGTAACTCATATTTTCAAATTTCTTAGATAAAACCTTTTACAACAGCTGTTAGCTTCAACCTGTATGTGAATTAAAAGAACCCTTCAATTCCCTGAATTTCCACATCTCATCAGACTGCTTGTATCAATTCTGTCAACTCTGAATTTTAATTGCTTCTGTGTCTGTAGAACTGAATGACAACTTGACCTCTGAGCAGTGTTTTGGCCTGTTTACATCGATTTTTGCGAAAACTGGAGCAACTTTTTCCTGGCAAGTTATTTGTCTGGAGCAAACAATAGAAAAAGGTTCAAGATCTTTTTTCTTCCACTATTAGTACAGTACTACTGTGCTATTCCTATCCAAAGAATGTATTTACAAATTTAAGGAACACACAGAAATGTATAAACTGCACTACTGTTGATAACATGGACTGCTATCTTTGAGATGGCAGTACCAACTAGTTCTTAAGAGAGGAAAGGAAAATTACCAGAAATACATGAAGAAACCTGTGTTCAAATATCTGACTGAATCATTTTTGCTTTTGTTATGTATGTAACCAAGTTGCACTTCAAAGCGTAAAATGAGAAGGACAAAATGAGAATTGCAAAGCCAACTCATCATTAGGTGATGGCTATACACACAAGATGCACGTGACTAGGGTGAGTGCAGTAAGTGGGAGCTAGGTTCCTCTATTAGTCCCCTAGGATTTGAGCACAGAGACCTTGGGATGCAATTAGTGGCTGCTGTGCCTGTAGAAAAACATTAACAGCAAGTAAAAGATTGAGCCTTTTCTATTCTGGCCAGAAAGCAGCAAGTGACTAACTGCTCCATCTCCAACCCAGGTTTCACACTTGGATTCTGACCTTCAACCAGTCAGCCATGACAATAACTGAGGGGTCCGTGATCGTGCTGAGTAATTCTTTCGTGGCTCTCTTCTTTTCTTCTCTGTAGTTTTTCTTTTGAACCTGTAAATAATAATAAAAATATTTACAATGTCACGGCCATAAGCCAGTTATCAGCACTAAAAGGTATTGACCAATATAAGCTGAGGAAAAACCTGCTAAATTCAATTTGCAATACGGATATAGAAAAATAGCTTTAAAACAGAGTATTTGACTTCAAAGTGCAAACAATTACTCCAAGAGCAGTTATGACATAGCCAATTTCAGGTTCTTCTGCAATTTTCTTTTAAAACTGAGGACTTTGAAACTCCTGTTAGAATCAAAGGGGAGAAAAAAGCCAATGAAACCAAACCCCTCCTCTCTTCCTTTCCTGATGTAAGGCACACAAAACCAAAACTGGACTAGGTTCCTATTTACAGGTACATTATCTGATCTGTGGTCTTTACCCACCAGTTATGTTCCCTCCCCAGGAGAAATTTGCAGCAATCTATCTCCCTCATTTAAAGCCAAATAATTTTACGTTTCTCCTGAAATGGTATCTGCCAAACAGTGGAGTTTGGTCTTGCTACAACGCGAGGGGAAGAAGGTAGTAGAAATGCACTCAAATTGTAATATTGATAATTCCATTTGTCATTTCATTGCATGTAGATGTTCTGACATCCCTGCCAATCTGAATTAACCTATAATCTTCTGAGTTATTCTACAATATTGGGCCATCTTAAAGACTGCATTATAGAAGCCATTATTCAAGTAAAAATACAGTAAAATTTGAAGAGACTCAACAGCACAACTTCTCACAATACTTAAATATTCCATAAGTCTCATCATTATCTGGCATTTTTGTCTTCTCATTAGACAATAAGGTAAAACTACGTGAATGCATTTATAGTCCACAAGGAATTACTAGGAAATTAATTCACCTTGAGAGATTCTTTTTTTGTAAGTTTGCTTGAAGATTGAGAGATGTCCTTCTCAGAGCCATTGAAAAGCTTGGATTCAGACTGAAATTCACAACACACAGAACAAATAAATGACAACGATAGATACAAGAATATATTACTGATTGGAAAGTGTTTGAAGTGCAATTATGTTTGTGAGGTTCCCATTCCCTCTGACATCTCTACTGCTTCCCCCCTTAAAAAAACCCAAACAAACCAATAAACCACAACTTGTAACACGAGCTGTTCACCACCTATTCGTGGAGTCTCTTTTCACAAGGATTTTATGGGAGAGAAGTCTGAGATTCCTTCAGAAGCAGCTGACCTATACACAGTAAGTATTTAGCTCATGTAGACTGTTACTAGACAGAGAATGCTTGAATAGTAAGGCATTATTTTAGCAGAGAGAGAATGTTTTAGGAGAATCCAGGTATTTTAACACAGGAGTCATTCCCAGGATATATGAATCAGAATATAGAATCAGCTGTCTTCACCCACAACTTGACAGCTTCTCCAAAAGCACTGCTACAGAGGCACTTACCCTGTGACTCATGAAGGAAAGTACAGTCTCTTCAGTCCAGGATTCAGTGCTCTATAAATCATCAGAGCAGAACTGCCCACTAATGGCACTCGTTCTGCTCCTTGCTCCCTAATTCCACGCTCTGATTACTTTGCAAGTCATCTTCAAGAAGCTCACGGTGGCGTCAGGCAGGACCAAGACCCAGGTTTTTTGTGACACCCGGGTCCTGTTCATGCAGGACAATGAGCTGCCTCAGCACCACATGATCTTCCCCCGGCCTCTCCCCCATGTCTTGTAAGGTTCAAAGTTTACTCTGGGGTTTGTTGCCTACTAGTTCAAAGGGAACTCAAGCCACCAAGTAGTCACTTTCGGAACAGCACTCTTTAAGAAAAAAAAAAAGGGGGAAAAAAAAAGGAAAAAGAGGAGTCTAAGAGGAGTTTATCATAGGGTTTTCATGTCATTCCTATTGGAGGTCAGAGAACATTGAGTAGGTATCCACTATATGCAAACTTCAGATAAATTACAAAGAGTTGTTTTTCTTTGTACACTGAAACATAAGCCTGGTGGATGCAAACTTTCTGCATTGTCAAGAAAAAAATATCAATGTCACATTCTAAACTGTGTATTCAATTCAAATTCAAGGACATTTTATCAAAACTGACCCTCAACACGTTCCACATTTCAAATCTCAAACTACAGTGCAAAGTCTATTCACTGAATTTGTATTTTGGAATACTATAAAATGACAGTCAAAAAATATGCAAGCTTTGAGGAAAACTTACTGCAATAATAAAAAACAGTGCCCTTGAGCACTCTCTTAACTCCCAAGCTGCTCAAACAAAAGAACCAAAATATAAAGATTCACAAGCTGTACAAAACAATTTAACCTGGATTCTACTTTACATCTAAAAAACAGAACTAAGACTTTACAGGAGTCTACTCAGCTACTGTAAAAAAGATATGTGCAATAACTGGCAAAAAGTAATTTTAGCTCAAAATTGTTTTAATGATAAGTAAATTTTCTTTAACTTCTGTATCTGTCTTGGAAAAATGAAGGAAACCTCTTTATTTTGTAATGAAGGTATGTTCTGGACACTCAAAATTCAGCTTTAAGATAAGCATACAACTTGAAATTAAATTCCTCTCTCCAGAATTTAAAGGAAATACAGTACTTTAAATGTAATAATAGAAGAGGGGAAAAATGCTTATCACCGTCACATAAGAAGAGATAATGAACTCATTATGCAAGCTATAATGGAGCAACTTAAGCAAAACATTCATAAATATTCTAGTTGCTCACTAACAGAAAGCTAAGGCAATCTAGAGGTCATGCATTTAAAAGCCCAGTAAGTTTCACAGGCTACAAAAACTCATTTTCTCATTGTCCCAGTTTTATATCTCACTAATATGACACTGAGTAAAGATTTACCTGTCCAGTGTTTTGAGACAGGTCAGTGTGTATTTTTAAGCCAGTAACCTTCTCACTGTTATATCTACACATAGCGGATGGGATAAAAAATTTAGAAGAGAATACTTTAAGAGAACCTGCTGCAACTCTCAGCAAAGTATATTCAGTACCAGATTCCAGGCAAGTCCCATCACTGCTTTTCCATTCTCCCTTAGGAAGAAGGGCTCCTATTTCACTTCCACTAGTATAATCAAGGCCCACATGAAACAATTTTAAAAAAGGGTGAAGAAAAACATGTATTAGCAGAAGTAGGAATCTTGGTCTCATCTTCAATAGAAAGACACAAAAAAAGTAACAGAAAGGAACACAAAGACTTAAGATCCTGGAAAGACAAGAACCAAGAAAAATAAGGGAGAGGAAAAAGGAATTGGATAGTCAAAGATAAATGATTCTTGAGAGTCTGGAATAAATCCAAGTCAGAAGAGACCATATTAACTTGATTTCTAAGTCAAACTGATTTTGAGGTTTCTGGACCAACATAAACATTTTGATCAGAAGGAAGCTGGATGGTAAAGTATACTTCCTTGATATCCCTGAAAAGTGAGGCTCTAGGATGCAGTAAAGCAAAGAGATACAAAGTTTTGTGATTCCAAGTCATGTGTAAGACATCAACAATTTGAAATGCTTCGCCACACACCACAAAACTGCAGCATCAGCTGCAGAAACTAAACTGCTTGTCCCATTGCAATTTCAATGACATCATTTAAGCCAGGAAATGCTACTATAATCCTTAAGTCTCTTTCCTTCAATATCTTGGTAATGTTTCTCTTTACAGCTCTGATATATCAAATATCATAGAAAAATTTGTGCCAAGGCCTCAAGTGGAAACCACATCTCCAAGGGGTGTGGCTGCCTGTGCCCAGGACAGAGTGCTGTGGGAACAGCTGTGCGCAAAAGCAGCAAAAACCACGAATTTCCCCCTTTCCCCTCGGAGCGGGCTGTGCTCACCCTCCAGAGCAACCCACACCTGCCGCACCCGCTTTAAGTGTTTGCTACCACATTGGCCTCTGTAAAAAGACAGTGGACATCCTAGCAGAAAACAGAAAACCACACAGCTGGGTAGGTTAGAGCCTTTAAACTCTATGGCAAGGCAACATCCCACTCTAAGATGACAGCAAAAAGACTCCATATTTAATTTTCACAACTTTGAACCACACATTTGCATGTGATGTCATCCTGGGATCTATATTAAGAAATTCCCTTTAATCTTTATCTGTTGCTGAATCTGAAGAGTAATCTTCAAGATTATCTACAACAAAAGTTAAATACATTTGCCTTTAATTAAAAATGCTTAACTCCTTTACACACCAATATTTTTAAGCCTGGTTAAGAGGTTGTTTTCCTTACCTTGCTTTTTGACATAGAATATGCCACATCCTCTTTACTTTGTGATGCTTCATCCTTCCCTTTGTCAAAACCTTAAAGAAAATACAGCATTATTGCAAATCATTTAAATTCATTAACAATTTACATGAGCTAGCCTTTGAAATAAATTTGCCAATGCGTTTAGCATAAAAAAGTACAAGTAAATTGGATTTTCAAATAACATATACATACCAATCTGTCTCATCAGTTGAAAACATACCAGCTACTACAATATATACTAATTTAATACCCACTAGGAGGCAAGAACAGTCCACTGTATTTGGAAAATGCTGCACCTGATCCAATAACCTGATGAATTGTAAATATATGTGCCAACTTTTGTCCTTTTATTTTCTCATTCTCCCCTACCTGCATACATGCAGGCACAGAGAAGAGTACTAAATAAAGCTTTTTTTTGTTTGTTCATTTCTGTAGCTAAATAATTGTTAAATACCACCTACACGAAAGCAAATCTGATGAAAATCACCAGGATTTTTTTGCAAGAAAATGGAAGAAGTTCCTTACGTTAGCCTTGAATTTATACTTCCAACGTGACACTGAAGAAGCGTAACGACAAGGCTTTATATTAAAACAGTTACCAAAATCCCATGTTTTTCTTCTGTGACAAACCCCACACTTCCCCAGTATCCAAAAAGCAAAGTAAATCGGTGTATGTGTGACAGTGGAAAACAGGGACACAACTGGTTTGGGTTCTGCCATGCAGCTGCTATGTGCCACAGAACACGGACTGAAAACCTGGCATGCTCTTGCAGGAAAATCGCCTACTCTGCTTACGAGACACAACATCTCACTCACTAATCCATTTCATTTAAAGAGGGTGGTGGCAGCATAAAGCTTTTACAAACAGGAATAAAACAAGTTGCACAATGCATTTATCCGAGTAAGTCAGCATGCCATCATTTACTCGCCCTTCAGAGAGGAGGCAGATTAAACCATGAAGTTATACATGGATTTCAGAACCGCCCAGGCAGCTGAGAAGCCTGGCACGGGGGTGTCTGAGAGCTGTGCCCACGAGAGGGCACCGCACCAGCAGGGACACCCCGCACCCACTGACGCAGCACCAGACACTGCACGAGCAGGACGTGGCACCAGCAGGGCATGCTGCACCCATGGACACCACCAGCGCTTTGGAGCATCCCTCTGGGCATGGTCCTGACTTTGAAATAGGAATCAGTATTCTGATCCCCGAAATGAGGAGACTTACCAGGGAAACTCCCTGATTTCACGTTCTTCAGGGGAATGTGTGTATGTGCGGGGAAACTACGAGCTTTGAAAGAATTTCTAACTTTCTGTAGCAGCGCTGGGTAGTTTGTCCATTGGAGGAATATTTTTTTTTTCTAATTATTATGTTCACCCTTCCACAACTTATAATACCTAGAAACTCTAAGACAGAACTGATTGGTTTGTCACAAGCACATATCTTGGGAAGATTCATGGAGTTAAAGAGCCATTAGGTTGATCTCCAGGTTACATGAGAAATCTTGAGATTCCTCTTGGTTTTGGTCTGGTAATCAGTCTTTTTTGGTTTTTTTCTCCCTTTGTATTTATTACTTTTGTGCAGATTTCCTTTTTTAAAAATTATATACTGCAGTACAATGTCTCATTTTATGTCCACAGAAAGGAAGCCCTACGTGCCTTTACAAACAACTTTTACACATCTGCATAGAAGCCCCACCTGGGCACAGTTCACTAAATCCTTTATTTTGATCTTCCAACACACACCTGCAATAGGTTTGTTCAGCTAATGAAAACCTGTAACACAGAAGACCATTTAACAACAGGGAAGAAGTACATTGACAAGCAGATTCGTAGTACTAGGGAATCCATAAAAAATCCAGACACCAGAAGCCACATTTCCTGTATAATACCAAATGCAAAAGCACATTTTCTAGCTAACAGTACTAGTCATCAGGCATGAAACAAAACAAAGGTTGTTTAAAGCCTCAGAGGCTAGACTTGGCTTAGTTCACTGAGAAGTTACTGGATTCAATGCCAGTCTTAGGCAGTCAAACACACACCAGGACCATAAGAGAGGCCTTCTCCTCATCCAGTACCCAAAGAAATTCCTCAAAAGGAATCAAGTCCCACTGAAAATGCAATGCGGGCATTTTCTAATGATTTTCCCATTTTTGTTTATCTAATGGCACATACAGAAGACTTAGTGAGGGGAATCAGCAAGGAAGTGCTAAGTCACGATTGTTCTTACAGAAAGAAGCTATTATTCAAAGCTCGCTTTCTAAAGCACAACAGTTTTAAGCACTTTACACACCCTTATCAACAGACATAAATTTTTTATTTTCACAAACAAGCTTTGCATCAGTATCACCAAGAAGAAATGAAACCAGTAAGAACTATTCTGTCCCAGAGAACTGGACGTGAAGACCAAAGTTCAGAGGCATTTCCATGAATTTCACCTCCTTGCTTTCAGTGTCTCAAGCTGGAGAGGTGTGCGTGCCAGGCGACTCATGAACATACCACCACACCGACTGCTCCCTCCCTCACCCATGTGCACAGAAAAGGGCTCTCTCAGGGGTTCATCAGCAAAGCCAAGTCAGGGTGCTGCACCTGCTGGAACACCTTGCACTGCCCCACGTCGGTCTGTGAGGAAACCCAGTCCTCCAGCTTTGCATCCCCCACCACCCTGCTTGTAACCTCCCTCTCTGTAAAGGGATAAGCTCACAATACAGACAGCTTTTTGTCTGGAGCAGAGACTGACAGGGCACAAAAGGCTAGAAGCAGGGTGTGATATAAAGAAAGTGTTTCAAGTTTTTCAGTGTTTATCAGTAGTGGTTTTGGGCTTAATATTTTAGCTTACTTGTTCTTTCCCATCTTGTAACTCAATCAGCAGCCCTTTAACGAAATAACCTGAGCTCACATTTCACAATGCAGAAATTCAGGTGTTGAAGACAGTCCCTTTCTGTAATTTCCCGTCTATTGAATCCTTTGAATTTATGTATAATTTTCTATCTGCAATCCTGAAAGCAATCTTTAGAGTTAGCAGCACCCACTACTGTACTCTCTAAAGCAGTTTTGAGCATCAGCAACTGTGTTCAAAGCAACACCACATCTTAATAGACTTTCTCCCAGTGTGACCTTCCTTATCTTAATAGCACAGGTCCCACGGGCTCTGAAAGCTGATTCCAGTGCCAGTGCAGTCAGCCACAGTTCATGGTATGACCTTAGAAGCCAAGGGAAACTGTCCATTAGTGCATTCCTACTGTGAGCACTCAGCATGTTCTTCCAAAACTTGCAGGTGAAAATCTACATTAAAACTCACTAGGAGCTTTCAGACATATATAGGAGCCTAACAGAGGAACATTGTACACAAAAGGTTGATGAAACAAACGAAGTCAAACAGTGCTGCTTTAGAGACTGAGCCAGATTATGCAGTCAATACCAAAAAAACCCAAAATTCTTCAAAACACTGTTGTTGACAAAAAACAAGTCTATGTACACTCTAAGATTAGAGACTATTTAGGATAAAGACTGGGGCAGGGTACAGTTTCAAACAAAACTGTCTAGGTAAGAGACTTCAATTTTCAAGCATAACACATATTTTTTAAAGTTGCACCCACAATCTGTCCCTTCAATCAATTTTGAAGGAAGGGAAAAACCAAAACCAACCACATAACTCTTACATCTCAAATACTGATTTTGTGCCTCTCAATAAATGCCATCTGCAACTACAGTACTTGAGAAAAATACATCAGAAAATAAACATGGTTACATTTTAATGTCAGATCTATTTTATCCATAAAAGAAATAATTACTATCCACTGGAGGCTCTTTTTCAAACATACAGAAAAACCAGTATAAAAGCAATGCAATGCAGGAAAAGATCACAAATAGCAATCCAAGCAACTATATTACTTACTTACAAGTGAAAAGAAAGGAACAGCCTGATTTGATTACTGGTGTGCATGTACAGTTTTGAGGAACAAATTATTGAGCTGGAAAATGCTTCTGGAAGAAGTATGAGCTGTACTTAGTGGGAATTATCAATACTGGTGCTATATAATAAACACATCAGGAAAAAAAGGGAGAAAATCTTTTTAAAGAATTGAACACAAGGAACAATAGTCTTTTTAACTGACTGACTTGCAAAAGTTTCTTGACAACTAGATTTAAGACTACAATCCCAAGTTAACTAATTCAGATTCCTCCATGGACTTTGAAAGTCAAGTAATCAGACAAGTAAGCAAAGTCCTTTTATGTGTTTTCTCACAGTCATGTTTTCTTTTGTAAGCATCATATAAAATAAGAAAAAAACTAACCAAAGACTGTCATCACTGTAACTATACATGAGCATCTTTTAGACAATTACTCTTTGCTTAAGCCAATCTGAAAAGAGTATAAACATCTGAAAGAATGTTTATTAAGCATGTTAGGAATGTTTACATTCTTCAGAGATATATGGAAGATTTCAAAAGAGAAAGTATTTTTTAATTCTATGTACACACTTAAATTGTTTCATTAAAAACCACTTTCCATTTATTCTGCATTTAAAGTAGCCATTCATTGTCTGCCTATGAACAGTGATCAGCTTTAATTGCAGAATTCTATACAGAAAGGAAGCAAATACAAAACGAAACCTTTTTTTTTTTCACCAATTACCAGACTACACGTATTTATTTTAAAGGTGGGAAGCGTCTGTCTAGTTGCCAACCCCATGCTTTCAAGCTTTGAGATCTTTTATTTCGTAAGCAGCTTGAATAAAACTCAGTGTTAGATTCTTGGTGGAAGGCTAATCATTTCCTGAAGCAGAGTGAAAGGAAACATTCCAGGATAAAACAAGTTTATTAAGACACGGTATCTGCAGAGACCCCCTAATCGCCAGTCTACAACCTCCCCCATGCTCTGCACCCGGGCTTCAGAAACAGGGCTTACAAATGTAGTGAGCCATGCTGCAGGAGGCAATAGAACGTGAAATTTTTTTTATTCCCCCCCTTTCCTTCCCCCCACAACATCCTGGCCCTGGGGGACTACACAATAAAGTGCATCTGTGCGCATGCACAAGACAAATCACACATCCAGAGCAATTCTGGAAAGAATGCACAGTTTGTACTATGTCCCCTTTCAGGAATGGGTGACCTTGTAACACATTTTCAAGCACTGAGGCTTTCTGAAATAAACTGATGCAATTCAGGTACCTACATCAGAAATGCACATTATGAGCAATGAAATTCTACAAATTCATTTCAATGTTCCAGTACTGATTTTCAGGAAACAGCAAATCTGAGCAAAAGGAGATTAAAGCCCTTTCAGGGGTTGTAAGTCTTCAAAATCTTGCACTATAGAGTTTAGCAAGGCTATATTTTAGCCCTCATTTTCTATCTTGTCATTTTATGTCAAACCGTTGATGACTAGCCTGCAGATTTTCCAGTAGTNGGGGGCAGTGGAAAGTACAAGAGAGGAAGGCATTTATAAACCACATCACAGAACTTCAGTCCTAAAAGCCCAAACAACCAAAACAAACATTCCAGTCTCAAATCCACCAATGCATTTTAAAGCGAGATTTGTGGCAGCGTAAAAGCTAACTTACTCGTTTGCCTGTCTGCAAATCTTGCCACTACAAAGAGTTGTTATCTAAACGCATACAAGCAATACTCTTTCCAATTTCTAAAAACATCTCAGTACATTACTTTCATTCAAGGTTAACAATTTGAGGTGGAAATTATATTTGCTTCTGTACATTTTAAGAAATGCAAAACTGAAACAAACCTGGTAAAGGAGGAGAGAGCTCATTATATCCGCCAAATGAAGCATTCCGGACAAGCTTTCGGCCATCAGCTCTTGGAGAAAACACAGATGAAATCCCAGCACATGAAGAAAACCTGCGTCGCACTGGACCTTCTTCCTTCATGAGTTAGTGTGTTTGTGTAAGGATTATGCTCTCTGGGAAAGCTGGTTAGCATAAGCTGCTTGGAACAAGAGTGTTGCAGTAGCAGCTTTTTACCTCACATTCTGATGAGTAAGATACAAAAGAGGAAAAAAAAGAAACAAACGAAGGGCGCACATGAAAAATGCAGCGAAGAGACAGAGGCTGCCAAATCAGCAGCAAGCCAAGCAACACTATACTCCTCTCATCAAAGCCCTTAGGATGCTTAAAGTGGAATGGCTTTGCTTCAGCTCCTTTTTTCTGGGAAACACACCACATCTCATTTCTTACCTCTCAGTTTTGGACCTACTCATTTCTAAGCACACAAAAATGGTATTTATGTTTTAAGAATTCCTTAAATCAAGTTCCTGTTAGTCTTTCAAGTCCCAAATTTATATTGCACAAAGGACAACTCATGAGCTATGTGACTTCTCTGTTTGATACTGTGGTATGCTATGGGAATCTGAAAAGGGAGTCAATCATTTGCATTACGCAGACAAATCGAACTTTCCTGTTCAGACACTCACCTAATTAGTTTTTGTCAACTGATTGCCATGGCCTCTATATTTTCACTTCTTATTTTTATTTAAAAGGTGAGGCAATTGCTTTTTCTTCTCAAAACTCTACCAACATTTATATGTACAAACCAGCCTGACTCCTGGAAGAGCTGCCCTAAATAATCTCCGGAAAAAAGACTTTTTATTATTAATGCCCCAAATATTTTATTCAATGAATAAAACACTCAAATGGACCATCTTTAAACATAAAAAAGATTCCAGTAAATTATGCTTCAAGACTAAAAATCAGCTGATCCAAACTCCTCCTGCTGGCAGCTACCAGAATAAAGTCATATAATCTCTCCCTAACCTCCTTTATCCACTGCTTATTACATCAGCAGCCCCTTTGCTGTGATGACTAGCGCGCACAGCCACCCTCTTCCCTATGGGGAACTTCCTTCCCATGTGGTGTTTCCCTTCTGGTTCCATTTTCCCCATCACACCTTATTTCTGACAAAACAGGTTTTGAAACCTTCTCTGCTAAAAAACAGGACAATAAGACACCAAGAATTGGCTTGAAAATAAGAACCTGAGTTCTACCTTACTCCATACTAGAGGTCTCCTTTTCTTACAAAGTGAAACACATGCCATAAATTAAATCAATAGTAGCATGAATGTGATTAATCCTCAAATAATATTATTTACTCCATCCCCTTATACAAAAAAGTGTAGTTAACTTCCCAGTATATGACAAGGTAAAAAGATGTACCAGAAAAAAACAAATATGAGGCAAGGATAGTCATCAATAGAAACCATTATATGCGATATGAAAAACACAATTCACTTAAGCATAGGGAGTAGGAAAAACTGGATAAGCATCATGTATTCAGGCCTGTCTCCATTTATCCAATCCTTTGTTTCACACTTCTTTCAGCTGAAGCAGTCCTTGTCCAAATGTCCCCGAAGGAATAGAAAAAGCAGCTAAAAAACTAAAGGAGTGGAACAGTGGGGCAATGAGGAGGAAATGAAAGGAGGGAGAACACTACCTTTTTTCCTGTTTGGTTTGGTTTTGGTTTTAACAAACACAGCTCCATATTACCTCTCCAAATCTGTCTTAACCACAAAACAGAGAAATTACATTGGTCTAAATCTATTCAGAATATGCATTTTCTTTTTTTTTTAAATTAAAATCAAGAGAAAGCTGCAGCAGAACTCCCCTTACACACAGAAGGAACTGTATCCTCTCATTACAGACCTACCTTGCCCAGTTAATGGGGCTGTTACCTCCTCTTTCAGAGTCAGGGCTGTGACCCTGCTCAGAACGCTCTGCTGACACTGGTATCCAATACATGTCCTGTACTGGAATGGCTGGGTCACACACACTAACGGGGGGGGCGGCTCCTCCATCAGACACCCGCACACCACTTGGTCTGCACCTGCCTCCAGCTGCTGGGCCCTGCTGACCATGCCTGCCAGCCCAGCAGCTTGTTTCACAAACGAGTCTTCTCCGCCACTTTACGTTCACATTACTAAAAAGTGCCAACACTTCCAGGGGTTTCAGGAAACAACATAATCCCAAAGGCCTTTCCCTCACTTCTCTCCATGCCCTCGCAGGTCCCTTGACACTGCTCATACAGCCAAACTGTAAACAGGAACAGATTAAAATACCTCTTTCTCCTTCCTATGCACTTTTCTCCATTTAGAACTGAAAGTGAACTCTCTGGATAGATAAAATTAAAAATTTCAATATGGATAATGTTACATTTCCCCTCTCTGAGGCTCTCTCCAGTCAAGGAAGCTGTTATCCTGGTATTTTAAGCACCATCTGCTTTAACTCAACAGCAACACAGGAGAGGCAGGCTCTGAGCCTTTTACCAAAATATGACTCTGTCTCACCACCACAACAAAGGAGGAAAAGAAAAAATCTAATTTAAGCTTCCTCCTTCACCTCCTCACTCCCTTCCCTCCAAAGACCAAAAAAGCCCATAAATCCTTTTTTCTTCTTCTCTCCTTTCTGAAAATAAATTCAGACAGAAAAGGTCCATCTACTGAAGTCAGACTTCGTGACCTTAGACAAACGTCCCAGGCAGCCTTCCAGCCTTTTGATACTAGTTTCCAGGGCTCTAATAATTGATGTATTTAGAAAATGCACTCTCATACACAGCTTAGAAGTTTACACAGTTTCAGATACTCACGAACAGAACTACAGCCAAGTCCAACTGCATAAGTCAGACATGGCAGAAAAGCATCTGCACGTTAGCCTAAAGGCATCAGGGGCATGACACAGTGTATCTGTACATGGATATATCAGTTTTTTCATAACAAAAGTTTAAGTCATGATAGGAGGCACTAGACTAAGCATGCCACTGAAAGAGAAAAAGTTTCCTGGTTTCTCTGTTTTACAAAACACCTATACCAGCAGGAAGACAAAAATCCCTACATGACTGAAATACTTAGTACATGTATCTCAGGGTGGGAGGGTAGGGGGGAACAAAGGGGAAGAACCCATTCTCAGTCAATCTGTTGAATATCTCTTTGGAGGAGGAAAACTTATTTAATGTATACATTTTTCCAAAGGCCAGAATGCATTTCTCACATCAGATATTGAATCAGGGCTTCTTAAACAGTAAATACTGGCTGAAAACAAATCCTAATCCCATGCTTAAGACATTCTTCCAGGATATTGCCTGGAGCAAAATGTAAATCTAAGTGTACAAAACAAAGTCAAACAGAAGATACATGGAGTTCCAACGACTCGTGAACACTTTTGACAAAGTCTGGTTTTAGTTATAAAACATTTCTCTAATGGAAAAATATTTACAGCTGAGAAAAACAGAGTCTTAACAAAAAAGACCCCTCTAAATTGTACAGGTATGAATTCCATGAAATTGAACTCAAATCAAATTTAACTGGACTACCCAAATGAGGAATTTTAACTATAATAATCCTTTTTATAGAGATGTTAGAAGTTTAGAATAACAAACACATTCTACAAACTGATACTGATGCAGTAATACAACTAAGAGCATGTCTAGTGATGCAAAGTAAGAAAATAATCCTTTTCCCCTTATGGGTGCCCAAGGAAAAGCCAAAATCTTCTTAAAACCAAACTCTGTGAAAGCTAGAGAGAAAAAAAGGAGGAAGGAAAGGTTGGTGTAGTAGAGGAAGGCAGAGGCTTTTTAGACTTGCCCTGCAATTTTGACATTAATCTGCCCTGACATTTCAACATTGCTACCTCTTCCAGTAGAATTCTCCCCCCAGTCCATGAAAAGGTCATAAATAATTCTCTATATGCAGTACAAACACACTTTTTGCAGCATGCAGGAAACAAAAAAGGAAAGCAGCTAGACTATCATATCTGTGAAGGTTTTATCTAACACCTGATTTTCATATGTGGGTTTGAAGTAAAAGTGGTTTTCTCCTATGTAATAAAAAGGGTATTAAAGATATCCTTGCCTTCATCACTGATATTTGATTCAGAAAAAAAATTATACCTAAACCAGGAGGCCACAAGTTGAAGAGTAGTTTAGAGAGGCAAATTTCTTTCACCAAATATTCTTCTGTTCTCTGGTATTTCCAAGTCCAGTGCAGTTTAGCTGAGGAGTAATTCCAGGGGCAAGCCTGAGAGAGGTGATGAATGACCACCGAGGCTCCCCATGCACTGCTGGCAGCTGTACTTGGCTGCACCTCCTCGCCTGCTAACAGCCTGCTCAGCTCCTCCCACACCGAGTAAATAGCCTTGCTCACTGCTCAGGTTTCAACATTGTCATCTCAGCCCTTACGAAATTCCCAAGGTCACAGCTCAGGTTCAAGTGGGCCAGTTCTGCAGAGACTGTCACGGAGAAAGAGGACTTGCTTGAGATGTTTCACAGCAATCAGCCCTGCTGTGCCTTTTAAACCCAGTACCACGCTTCCATAAAGCTATAACCCACACAGAAAGGAGTACACGCAATTTACCCAAGCCACAAATACTGGGTGGAGTAGCATTTCAGAAATGGCAAGTTTTAATACACACGATGACTTGCAGAGAGGAATGTGCCAGAGTATGCATTACAGTAAGAAAGCAGGAGGTCAGGATAATGTATTCAGGAGACTAACCACACACAGCAGAACTTAAAACATTTTACAAGAAATTCAGTCTTACAACACAGACTAAGATCAGATTATTCAGGGCTCAAGCTCCTTCCTCCTACTGTGGCCAGAGCCTCATTCATATCCCACTCAAGACAAGAATCACTAAAGCTACTCCAAATAAGTTACACAGTTTTGTGGAACTGGGGCTTCACCTTCACACTCTCTCAAGAAACTAAAAAGTGACCACCTGTGTCCTTGGGCTCATGTCCCTGCAGCAGGACAACAGACATTAATCCAATACCACCTAAAGAACCACCAGTGCCCATGGCTCCTACACACTGTTGATTACAAAATACTTCCTCATCATCAAAAGCAAGGCAAGACAAATTAAAACACCTCCTAATAAAATAGCAAGAAAGACCAAGAGTCTCCAAGCATGAAGGCTTGCAAGGTTTTAGAAAGAATTCTTATGCAGAAGGAGAAAGCAGAAGTGTTAACATTTTTCTAAGACATTAAATGCATTTACTCTGCAGAGAAGGTGCCTTACTTCAAAAGTAACGCTTACTGTTAATATGGAAGTATTAAAAAAAAGCTTTTTGGAGAGCCTCAATTAAGGCTCCAAAGGCATCTCATCCCTTCAACAGCTAATAACTGTTCTTTAGGACCTCTGTTTGAAAATGCCTATTCTTCACTTTCCACCTTCTCTCACACACAAAAATAGTTAAATTTGTATTTTCTCCAAAAATGCAGCATCCTGTGGATAAAAATCCTAGCACTAGCATATTCTTTAAATGTTTCCTCTGGAGTTGTTTAAAGTACAAGCTCAGCACAGCCAAAAACGCCCTCACTCCTCCCCAAAATCAGCTTCACCTCCTCCTTCCCATCCATGGTGACCATCATCATCATCATCGCTGGCAGACATGTAATTTTGTTTCCACTGTCAATCCACCTCCCTGCACCTAAGCCACTTCTGTTTCCCAGTCACGTAACACAATGTATTTTATCATATTGCAAATTGAATGAACAACCACTACTCCTCTGCTGGAAAAGAAGGGCAGATCCTGTTTCTTATCTCCTGTCAGGCTCCTTCTGGGCACACATGTCCCAGAAGGACATACTCACATTTTCACCGCATCTGCATCTCACTGATGTTTGAATAAAGATAGCAAAAATACAGAAAAGTCTGACATTTTCAAGGATTCTGTTACAGAATTTTTAATAATACTATCTTAACTAGATTCCTCTATTTACCACAAATATTGCTATTTAAGCACCTTTGCTGTCTTCATAAAAAGTTTGAAATATGTTTTAAGAAAATATTGGTAAGTTAAAAATATTATTAACCATTTATAAGGAGACTGCTGAGTTTTTTCATAAATTTAATGTGATCGCTATTTCTGCATTAATTCATTTTACCAAGTAAATAAATCAGTATGCCTGAGTTAATAAGATTTACAAGAATCCAATTTACCAGGGATAATTTGACACAAGCAGATGACATCAGCAAGCAGAGTTCTGCTCTACAACTTTTGAAAATGCAGTCTTGTACTTGATATTTTTAATGTTAATTTTTAAACTGCAATAAAATAATTTTGTCAGTTATTCCTTTTGGTCACACGCTAGGTTAAAAAAGGAAAAATTCCAAAAATAATCTTGATAGAAGTTTAGTTGTTTGTTCTTTAATAACATTTTTAACCACTGAATGCAAACACAGAAAATAAGCTAAATTAGAATCATACTATCTGTGTGTCAGCTGCTAGAACTGAAAGATGATTTAGCAGCACTAACATCTATATGCACTACACCTAAAAAAATATGGTCTTGGTGAGTTGGCAAGGCCATGCTGCCCACTAGAGCCTAAAGACACACCATCCCACAAACATAAGCAAAGCTTTACAGACAAAGCTAGCTCCCCAAGCTCATTAAAGTTTCCATCAAAAGGCTACTGAATTATTTAGGTCCTATTCCAAGTCTGACAAGTCTAAATAAAATATTGAGCAAAAAACATAGTATAATCTTTTAGTATGTTCAAGACACATTAGTTGTAGCATTATGATCAGGACTAGCCTACTCTGATGCTCTAGTTAACTACCTGATGAGCAAGGCAGGAATAAATTAAATCCACAAAAAATTAAAAGCCCATCTCAGGATCATGCTATATGTGGCCGAGTTAGCGCTTGACCACTAAAATTCTAAACTTTCTACATAAACAGGTTAAAATCATATAGGAAAAATCTCCACCATCCCTTTCTTTTTAATACATTTCCATCAAGCAACCTTGCTGAAGCTTTCTACAGAAGTGAGTATGACCTCCACACCTACACATGCCAGTCACAGGTAAGATACTTCAGCCTCAGAAGAAAGGACAGCATAACTTCAAGGATCTTAAAAATATTTTGTAAAACAACTCAAAGATTATACAGAACGGTGACATTTTAAATAGACTTTTACTGAACAATCACTAGACAATGCTGCCAGATCAAACTATACTCTACATTTATAAAATAAATCTGTATTGGACTCCAAGAAGGCCCCCGTCTCTGTCTCAGACAACATACTAAGTTCCATCTCACAAGAGTGACAGGAGTGAGGAAGGAGGAAAACATAGTCTTAAACTAAGAAACCAAGTACAGGAAAGTAGAAGCTTTCTGAAATCCAGAGCTATGGTCACAAATGAAAGCACAGTATTTATACAGGAGCACCTAAAATGATAAAATACATATCACTTACAACTTTACACTGACATATTACATGGTTCTCTTTGTTCCAAATACGAAGTCAGTGGCTCAAACTGATGTTAAATGTTTACCTCCCCTCCCTCATCTTAAGACTCGTGTAGTTTTAACCATATTTGTAATACTTGTCATTAGGATCTTACTTAAAACACAAGCAGAAGACGTAAATTAAGCTTGTTCCAGGAGATTTTCCAAGAAATGGTCATTGAGCGTGCCTGTCCCTAGACAGCTGCTGGACAGCCACCATGGTGGTTTCCGTGTTAACACCAAAGTTAGTGCTGGTTGTTTTAGAGACTGCCCCATCACAGGCTTTGTTTCATTCTGACTCACCTGGTTTTTAGCTACAAGTTCTACACCAAAGTGGCCTTGCAACACAGCTGCTTTTTATTCAGGCAGCAGGAAACACAGCCTGGGTAAAAGTGGCCAAATAGCCTTGCACAACATCCAACTGTCCACAGGCAAAAGCTAAGCACCTGTGCCACAGTTCTCCCTTATGTACATTTAATCAGCTCTTCATAGACTGCATCATACATTTTTCTATTTTGATTCTCTGTTATCCTGTGCCTAGCATGACATTGAATTATTTCCATTACCCATCTCCTAAGGATGACTTCGGGTGTCAGTGACTAAGAGCATTTCCATTTAGTTCCTCGTAAATGCCTTCAAATTCTGCATCTAAACATGCCCTGCTTCATTACACCATACTACAGGCACATTGTAAGGACCTTGGTTACCTGGATTTCAGTTACAACAGTCAGCCTCAAGTACTCCATCACTCTGTTCTACTTCATATTTTTCAGGCTTCCACAACATCTCTTTTTCTCCAATGTAATAAGCTCATATTTCCTCCAGCACTGTAATTTTGCTATAGGAATAACTACCATTGAATATTCACCCAATTTTTAAATGTTGGTCAACCCACTCCATAAAAATCACCTCCCAAGTTGCAGATAGGCTGCAAGACAGTAATTGTGGGCTGCTGAAGCCTAGCCCACATTGTACCATTTCTCTACTGAAATTGAATGCAAGCCAAATTTCTTGTTTCATGAAACTACAGCCTTATTTCTAGTAGTGCTCCTGGAAAACAAAGTCAGTGATGATTGATGCTAAAAAAGGCAGAAATACATTTAACCAGCTTAAATTCGCTTATATAAGCCCTGAAATATTCAGAAGAAAAAAAAAAATCTGGAGAGAAAACTTAATGTCTGCAAGGAGCTTGACATAAGACAATCAAGTCTTAGTGGTTTTCAAGCCCATTTCAATGATTTTCCTGTGTATGAAAGCCCTGAAAAAACCACAACAGTTTGATTTTATAAATTAGTGGGAACAGCAATATTAAAAGGAAGAATTTATTAGAATTAGAATATTCAAATACACTTACATAACTCCAGCATTTGTCTAGTAAAGGATACAACACAGTACAGAGAGAAAATAACCAAAAGTTCTTTCCACATAATAAAAATTATAAACAAGTTATATTTATATTATACAGAAAATATTTCCAGATTAAGCTTGACACAAGCCAGAGGACATCAAGTGCTGTTCCAGTGAGGTAACACCAGGAATTAGAAAATATATCCGAGCTAGCTGTGTGCAGTACCAAAAAATACTTTAAATACCATAATAACTTTAAAATACACTAAAATACTACCAGATTCAGCACAGCAACAACAGTCTTTGTTTCAAAGCTTTTTTCTTATCTAAATAGTACTTAATGGGAAAACAGGAATATGATTCATAGTTACCCAAGACACTGCCTTTATTACTCTGAAACACTAATATCATCACTTTGACAAAGCAAGCTATGGGACTTAGGGAAACTCATAGGAAAACCAGTAAAAAATATAAAAGCATATCAGGAACACTACTCATGAAAAAAACTAAAGGAAGCATGGATGACTAGCATGGCTGCCAATGGTATAAGGGGAGAGAATATTAATTTTAAAAGCCTGAAGTTTTCACTAAGAACTTCACACACCCCAAGAAAGATGTCTAATGATTTCTTAGGTAATAAATACAAGTAGTTTCAAATGCAAATAAGCACAAGGAGAGCAACTATTGCTTGTTTTTTTGTTTCTTGAATAGACTATCAGCATGTCAGGTCTACTAATGAGTTTCACTTTCCATCCAGTCAGTTCTCATGGATCCACAGAGAGTTTGTTTTCAACATGTTTTTAGCAAGGCAGAGTGACCTCTTGAAAGCTGGCAAAAAGTAGTGTTGAGACTTACTTTTTTTTTTTCTTTTTCTAAAGAGAAGGATCTTTCAGTAGAAGTAATTGTTAAAATATCTTTACACAAAAGTTCCACTTACGGTACATCACAACACTGCTGCACAAAGACACAACTTAAATACTGAGAAAAGAAGGTTACCATGAGTTTTACAGGACTACACACAAATAATCATTTACCATCATGTGGACTGTTCTCCCATCAAACAAATCATAGCATGCTTTAATAAACTAGTGCACCACATAATGCCTTTTTTTCCTGTTTCAGATCAACACATAAAGATACAAATGATTACATACAAAATTTCAATATGCTTTCTTCCTTACCTCTTCATTGTAAAAGGCAGTGATTTTGAACCAGTATTTGGAACAGATAATTAAAGTCAGAATCTAAGTTCTTTAAAACCTCTGCAAAAAATAACTTTGTCTTACCATGACTATGGGCAGGTCCTGGACTGAGACATGGTTGGAGTAACTCTTTGGTTGGAGTAAAATAGCCTTCTTTCCCCTGGTGCTGGTTCATTTTTGCTGAAGTTATAGGCTGTTCATCACTGTTAGTTACCACTGCTGAAATACAAAATGGATGCTCATTCAATGATGTTATGTGCTTGTGCATAGATTTCTATTAAGAACTTCACTGCTATTTATGAAACTGGTTTTCAACTGCTCTCTTGCGAAACATTTCATTCTAGA
Organism: Edolisoma coerulescens; assembly: GCA_013397115.1. NCBI lineage: Eukaryota > Metazoa > Chordata > Aves > Passeriformes > Campephagidae > Edolisoma > Edolisoma coerulescens. The sequence goes on along the minus strand of VWZW01000843.1, from coordinate 315,498 downwards.
AACTGAGGTTTTCAGACAAGATATTTGCTTTGGAGAGGATGGCAGAAAGAAGCCAGTAAGACTGGTCTAGGACATGAGGCAGAAGATGAAAACAAAAACTAGCATGAGGTTGGAAAGGCTGATACTGAATACAGATACAGCATTGAGCTGTTGCTTATCTTCTGTAATCCTTCTTTTCTTTACCACTTTTGTGATAGTTTTGGTTTAACTAGCCACAACTCAGCCAACTCATGAAACAGCTTGCCAGATCAAGCTGTGCCAACATCCCAGAAATCTAAGATGAATGTCTGTATATACATCATAAGAAACAAGTCTTAGCAATAAAAATCATGTACAAATTCTGTCAAGGCAAAGGCTTAAAGCAGAAGAGTTACTCTCCTTGAACCTCATCAGTCTGAAAAACTTGTCTGGTGTCTTCTTACCTATTTCAAGGATAACCTGGCCAGCCATCCTGTTTTATAGTTTCTGTACATTTCCTTAAGCTGCACACAACAAAACTGCACCTTTTTTCATAGTCAAAGAATGACTGTCTCTGTAACACCTGTCATGCGAAAGCAGATATACTGACAAAGTGTTCAAAGAGGGAAACAAGCAATATTTACTAAAGAAAAGACTGGAACTTACAACACTGATGATTTTAAGAGTTCCCAAGCTTTCCTTAAAAGTTCAGCAGAAGATTTGAGTCAAACCAAACAAGTTCTAGTCTCTGGATGGACTCTGCAAAGTACAAAGGCCTTCTTAGCTTTATCACTACTATTATTACAGTAGTGGAAACATTTTGCAGCAAAACCTGGAATGAACACAAAGCAGTATGAAAAAATAAAAAGGTGCTTGAGTGTTCAGAGAAGGGCAAGGAAGATAGTGAAGGGTCTGGAGCACAAGTCTGATGAGGATGGCTGAGGGAGCTGGAGTTGTTTAACCTGGAGAAAAGGGGATTCAGGGTAGACCTTATTGCTCTCTACAACTACCCGAAATGTAGCTTCTCCCACATAACAAGTGACAGAACAAGAGGAAACAGCCTCAAGTTGTGGCATGAGAGGTTTAGATTGGATATTAGAAAAATTTCTTCACCAGAAGGGTTCTCAAGCATTGGAACAGGCTGCCCAGGGAAGTGTCACAAATCCTGGAGGTATTTAAAAGATGTGTAGATGTGGCACTTGGGGAAGTGGTTTAGTGGTGGACTTGGCAATGCTGGGTTAACAGTTGGACTTGATCCTTATATGTGTTTTCCATCCTAAATGATTCTATGAAGACTGCAAGGATTGCAATACACCCACCTGTATTATTTTTCTACATCAGATAAACCATCTAAAGCTCTGCTCCAGACAAACTATACTCTTATGTGAACAGCTGCTGAGGAAAAATATGTGAGGAAATGGACAAGGGAGGCAATGAGCTCATTTTACCAGTTCAGAATTCAAGTCTATCAGTGCCAGAAGGCCAGTATTTCAAAGCAGTGTCTGATTTTGCTCTTCTTGTAGTACCTAACTAGCTGTTTATTGTTCTGCAACTACAAGGGAAAGGGGGGAGAAGGGCAGTTGCTGAAGTTTTGGAAAGGGACTGTACCACAAAAGGTCTGGTATGTGAAAATAAAAGCGGGGTAAGAAAACAGCTGCTTCCCAGGTTTGCACAAAATGGGTCACTGCAAGGAGAGTGAGCTACCCTTGTTTTAAAGATTTAAGGTGTACAGTGCACTGAAGTAGGACCAACTTTCAGCCAACTAGCTGAAAAGTCCTTTTGATGAGCCACTGGCCACTTAGCTTCCACAGGGATGGGATTTCTCAGGTGCCCCTGCCAGCTCCCATGCCACTGCAGCAGGTGACACCTTGTGCTCCACAGCAGGAACTGCTCTAACCACCCTCTCCCGAGTGACCTGTGCAGAAGGCTTGTTTGTGAACGGGCAGCATGCAGCACTGCTAACTTTTTTTTAAGCTTTAAGCTTTGGGAATTGCAAAGGTTTCTTGAAGCTGTCACAATGCAATAATTTCTCAGGCAGTATTTGCCAGTAACCCGGAGCATAAGCAAGCTCTGCACACAGGTGTTACTAAAGCATGAGCTACATTCAGCAATGGTGACGCGGTCATACTAACAGGACTACAAGCTTCAAGCTCAGTGTTAAATTCATATTCCTTCATTAGGAGTCAATTAGGTCCTGCAACAACTCCTAGCACTGTCAGGAAGGCTCTTTTCCTACAAAACAGAGTTTATGTATCACCTAATACAGAATACCATGTGGCAGGCACTTTACATGCCTGGGGATTCAAGGTGAACTTCTTAAACCAAGTGGGTTTTTGAGAAATTCCATCCATAAAGCTGAAGAATGATTGGCAGGAGAGTTTTTAAATCTCCTTTTTATACAAAGCATTATAAAAGTACTAAACAAATAGAAATAAATCAGTTAAGAACATTACTATTTATACAGACCACAGCAACCACTAGGAGGAAGTTGTCCCCCCTCCTGCAAAATGCCTCACCCTAATGCTCAGATGTTTGCTCTGAGGTGAGGGAGAAGACAAGGCATTATCTTAGAGAAGAAACATCGAATAGTAAATATCAAAGCCTCCTTGTGACTCTTTAGAGGGCACATTTCAATACCAACGGAACATACTTTGTTCATGTTCATCCTACTGGTCATCAAATTACTAATATAAAAGTTTGTCAGTACAATTCATACCTTAAAAGAACCACAAATCAGGGTCTTTACACCAATTTATTTCAGGCAAAGCTATGAAAAAAAAATCTGAAGTGTCAGAATCCCACTTCCTCTGTTTCTATAATGAGCCTGTGAAAGTGCCTACACCACTGAAAATAGGACAAGGACATCACATACAGGAAGAGGTTTATTACAATTCAGTTCAACATTGTTTTTCAATGTCTATAATAAGCCATAACAGCTAAGACCACAGCTTCTGCACAGATTTCTCATAGAAAAGAGAAATAATTTGTGCCTGCACCTTTCTTTTTGCCACATACACAAACTCTTAATCTGAGGCAAAATTATTCTGCCAATCATACTATCATACTAATGCCCACAAACCTATGGCACCAGTAAGTCTTTGGCTGCGTGTAAGCACATATATACATCTGAAGTTTTCCCTAGCACCTCACCAGACCCAGACCCGAAGTATTACAGTATATATACACCTGTTCAGCTCTGAATATGTAAAATTACTGACATTAGGTGAACCACACATAGCACTATAAACAGACGAGCTCAAAAATAAAAAACTGTTTCTGAACCATTATTTCCATATCTTTTCTATCTATACTACAATAGTGTTTGAAGGTTTCATTTCAAACTGATAAAAATAGCTTTTTCTCTTCCAGATAAGTAACATAAAAGATTTTTTTTTTCTGGCCACAACTAGGAGAGGTGAAGAATAAACTTTTCCCACTAAAAAAGTAAAAGCTAAGGTATGGAAACATTTGGATGAGTGGTATGCCAGGCAAAATACTTTTCCAACAGCAAATTTTCATCACACTTGAACTTCTCAATTATGATACAGAAGAAAACCTAGTACTTATCCCAGCAACTATACGCAAAGATATCCACTAACTACTATGAACACATGCGCAAGCATAATGTAGGAGAGAGGAATCACTTACTTGATGGTCCAGGAGAGTCTCTGTTCTCACCATGATGCTGTGTACACATACAATTGAGGAATGAAGAACAGCAAACATAAAAATCCAGGCCAGGAAGAAGCAAGGGCACAAAAAGCAGCAGCAGCAGCGGGAAAGAAGGACAATGAAAACAGTGTTAGTTCATAACTAAAATATCACATGCACCTCCAGTGCCAAAGGCAAGACCTCAAGACACTCAGCAGTTCAGAAAAGTTGAAGCAACAAATCTGACAAATACGCTTATAGAAAAGCCATTATTAGAAGCCATCATTAGTAAACAGCAACTGCCTCAACCTCTTCTTCTGAGTGGAAACTCTCCAGCAGCAATTTAGTGCTCGTATGACTTGATACACAGCATTTTTTAAGACATTTTAAGCTGGAATGGTTTCAAAAGACTGAAGCTCTGAAGAAAGCTGAAATAACACAAAATGTTTCCAAAACCACTCCACTTTCAGAAAAGTGTTTTGGAAGGAAAAAAACCTTTAAAGCCACCAGCAATGTGCAAGCACCTACGAATACTAGATCCAAGCCTACCTGCTTTTGCATACAAACACAAACTTAGAAGTCACAGATTCAGTTCATCTACAAACACAGGTAACATTTGAAATTGCTTAGGATGCAAGACAAACAGCGCAGTTTTCAATTTAAGAGGATATTTTATATCTAAGTACTTCCATAGAACCAAGTTGTATAAAAAATTATTTCTCTCCCACTGAATGCATCAAATATAGGCACTAAATAGTTACTAAAGTAACTGCACAGTAATAGCCTGTACTCCTTTCTGGTATTTGATCTGAAATCTTTTTTAAATCCTTGCTAACCAAGACCACAACCAAGGCTAAGATCCTGCTGTGCTCAGCCACGTACATGTACGAGGCAAATTTCACTTATGTCTTAAAGGATTTACTACATATGAAATCTGTGAATAATAGAAAGGAGAAAAAAGAATACTGATCAGCATGAACATTTCCTCCTTAAAAATAAAATAAATCCAAACACTGTATGTCTTCTATATCCCAAATAAAAAATGTGTGCTCCATAGAGAAGTCCTTGCTCTGCTTTAAAGAGGGTACAATCTTGCCTCTCTTATCGGGACTTAACAGCAGGAAATGTAAAAAAGAAAAATCATAATCAAAATCTTTGCAAGCAGGAGTCCTGTCTTGCACTCCTGATGTCAAAACACTGATTTTTTCTTTTTTTATCCCTCACGTCTACCTAAGCGTGTTAAATTGTAAATTGACAGTGCAACGTGCAAATGCGAAGTACTGCAACGAATATACAGCAATTGCAGTACACATCATTGGAAAGGTGAGGGAACCCTTCTTTCATAATTCTGCACTTTCTGGAACAGGAAAAACTGAAATAAAAATATAAGCATACTTGTCAAATAACCTTCTATTCCTGAGACAGAGACTAAGCTCAGGTCAAAGAGTGAAACCCATGAACTTACCAGACAGGTTTGGGTAGTAGTACATGAAAAATATTCAAGAATTCAATGGCTTTCAAGGCAAAGTGTTTATTTGTTTATTCCTAATGTACAGATAACATACTGCAGACTAGGAAACAATTTATGGTCAGACTGGAACTGTCCTACCCTCTGCTGATTTTAGATTCAAGAGAATAGTGGCTGACAAGAGAACAAGAAGCCTGCAGGAACTGTACAGAGATCCAGCAACTGACTGAAGGACTGGGAGCACCGCTATTCAGCACTGGGCTGCTTTATTTGTCACTGGGAGCTGGAAAGCAAGAGAACAGAACCAGAAAAATACCTTGTAAACAGACACACAGGACCAGGAGCACCTGAGACTCAGCCAGGTGTTCACTCGCAGCGCGTTACTTACGTGTGGAAGAAGTAAGAGCGAAAAGGCAGCACAGCGGGTCCTGTCTCACTGCCTGCCTCGCAGGCAGCCCTGGCCAAGATACAACACGACACCAGAGAGCAGGGCAACCCGCCACCTGAGATGATGATGCGGGGGCTTTTCATGTAAATATTTTAGCATTGCATGGTTAATCCTATGAACTGGTACAAACAGCTCCAATGCCAGAGGCTGAAACACAAGCCTGTCTAACTCTGTCCTTGATCTTCTCCAACAGACATTCTGTTTACACACCAATCTCCCTCTGTTGCTGGTCAACCCCCTCTCTTCATTAGAGGCATTTGGGTCTGTGTATTTACCTAAAACCTGCAGAATATGTATTTCTAAACATTGGTGCAAGATGTTAAGCTACTGAAATGAGACTATTTTGGCCAAAAAGACCTGTTCATTTTCCAATGGCCTACTGCACCTCTATCATTTCCAATTCCTACCACTGCAGACTGAGGTTCCAAACCACCAAGGGAATGAAACATGACAGTTTTACTACTTCAGTGTTTTCTCTGAAAAGAATGCCCTCAGGACATTCCTGTCCATCACCACCCACAACTCTTATTCTAAACATACAAAGTTAAGAGAAACATACACGTATGTCCAGAGGCACAGCCTCCCCTTATTTTCACATTATGTAATTGATGACTTTGATTACAGATTACAGAACAAGTCCTTTGACAGGCTGTCAACACTACGTGATTGATTTCGCTTCTACAGAGGCATAATTACTTTAAAATGTTGCTACCAAAATATATAAAGCCCAGTCCTCCTCCCAGTAAAGTTTTTGACAAAGAAGTAAAACCAGCAATATAAATCCAGCAATATAAAGCATCACATGAGAAAGCAGCTGTAATTCTGTTTTTATACAAAGGCAGCTCATGTGCTTCAAAAAAGCACTATTTTTAGACATTCATTTCTCAGAAATAAAGCTTATAACAACTGCTACTAAACTTTAAGTTATATCTGCCAACTTCTACTAAAAAACAAAATCCTTTTCCTGTTGAATACTAGGGTAAAAACAAAAGCATATGTCACGCTAGCATGTCTGAATCTCGTATTACAAAAGTTTTTTAAAAACACTTACTAGTTTTACAATCAAAACATACAGCTAAATTTTTTTTAATAGTTTACATGAACATTCCAAAGCCAAGTTTGAGTCTTCACCTTGCTGAAGACAATCTCTAATACGTGTAAACCATTAAAATTAATCCAGTTACATTTAAATTCAGTACCACTGACCCAACTTACAAATCTGATCAATAAAAAGAACCTGTACTCAATGCTTCAAGGAAAAAAGGTACTTTCATGTCTGTTGATGGATTAAGTAGCAAGGACTGACACTGACTGTACAAGTTATATCACAGGCAAATTATTTATTAAATATATGTTTCAGCAAAAATTCGAAGTTAGTAAAAATTACTAAAAAATAATTTCAAAAAATAATAGCTTATACCATACATTTCCATGGAATGTTCTAAGTTCTGGGGCAGTGATACTTGATCAAATTATTATTTTATAGAAGAGTAGGCAAAAACTGTTCTCAAACAAGAACTCAAAGCAAAGCATCTATTATTTTGCACTGGTTTAATGGTGTCAAGACTACAAAAATAGATTGCTGAGCTGTCACAGCCTTTCTCTTCAAATTTATACTCAGTACATATCAACCCAATTGTTAGACAAGAGGAGTATTTCAGACTTTTCTCCCTATACTGATTCTAGAAAGAAAAGAGCACAGCATTAAGGTCTGTGATCTCCTCATCTGTTCTTCTTTTACATGCAAGCCAAAAAAGCAAATTAGAAAAAGTTTTTTTCAGATGCGTCCTAGAAACATCCCAAAGGACTTAAAAGTGGAGAAAAAAATTGATCAGTATTTCTCATGCACATTGCAACACACGTATTTCATGAATTTTATCATGACAATGGAACTTTAAAAAAAAAAAAACAAAGTCTGAAATACTGAAAATTTTTAAACACAATTTCAAAAAATTTTAATTTCTAGGAAGTGTCAGGATTTACATTGACTAAAGGTCTTCAAAATTACTGGGTCAATCTCTCTTAAAATACAAATGGCATTTTTAATATTTAATTTTCACTTATTTTACTATGATATACACTAGGCCAAGTATATACCAAACAATCCTTCAAAAACGTTTTTAACACCTGCAGTGCAACACACAAAACTTGACATTGTAATTGCAATTAAGATAATTTCCCCACTAGCTGGTATTTTGGTAAGAAATGCTTGGAGTAGCCTATTACAATATATCATCAGTTAAAAAATGAATTATTCTGAGATGACACTCCAGAAGCACATAGGATAAAAAGCAATCTATCCTTACACTTAGCATTCTTCTAAAGGAGTCTTGGTAAAACAGAGACTCATTCTGAGGTACCTTCTTAAGATCATGCTATTCTGAACGCATGTTACAAAAAGAAAAGTAGCACATTTTATGTTTCTTTGAAGTGTTTTGTGAACAGGTACTTTTCTATATATTTTGAGGAAACAAGGAGCACAGCAACAGAACTGACAGGATTTTTTTTAAAAATAAAAATACCATACTGCACAGTTGACAGTTGATACACATAATATGCTGCATCTAGGATATAGATGCATGGGCCACGCAGCAAACCAATGAATTTGTTCATTACAGAAAAAAGCCAAGAATTTTCTTAATGCACTGCAAAATAGTTTGTCTCCAAACTCATCACTTAAGATAAAAACAGTAATAAAACACTTGATCAAATTAATAGCTCCATGTAGTAGTTGACTATCACAAATAAAGTTTGTCAGTAATGAGGTGTTAAACTTGACCTTCACCTCAGCTACAGAAAACACATCCTATTTTGCCTTTGGGAGGCAGTGTTTTGGAAACTATAAAACATTTCCTGCTTCAACTATAAGAGTGCTTCTACATAACACAGGAAAAACTAAACTCTTAAATAATTTCAACATTAACGATGATGATGAAGCATAATAGCACCCACTAGCCTTTCCTGTTTTTAAACTGTGCTTAGAAAGAGCTTCACTGCTTCAGAAATTTTGTAATCAGTACAGATTATCACTGTTACACCTCAGATCACTCTCATAACATATAATTACCACTCCTTCTGTCTTTTCTGCTCCTCATTTCACCAAGAACTACATTATTTTTCCTATTGTCCATAATCACTAACTAGCAAAGTGCCAATTAGACTGAGAGGAATACCTTTTTCCTTTGGGACTCTGAGACAAAATCCAAAAAGCAAATCAAATCCAAGAGTTTTCTGACATTCAGCCCTCTTGCCACGAGAATCTAGTAAATGATACATGGTACTACATGATATTCCAAATGCATTCACCAGAAAAGTATCAGTTCAAACCAAAAGTGAAACAGATCCAAGCCATTTAACCCTCTCCCTACAAAAGCATCTTCGCGTTCATCTCATTACACAAAGGCACAGTTGAGTTACTCACTGAATTTCTATCCAGTTCCCCATCAACCAGAACGTTCTCCATATTGAAAGGGCCTGTTCTCTGTCTCTATCAGTTAGAGTTCTTCCATCCTGCTACTCGAGATCCTAGAGAGGAAAAGAAAAATGTAATAATTTAATTCCAAGGGCTGAAACCCGTTAGAGAGCTACACTTTCTCTCCTCTATGTTTTAAGAGGGTAAATAGTCTTACACGGTAACCTCTGCATTTTACAGTTCTTCGCAAAACTTCGCAAAAAAAAAATGAATATTTACCCATAGAAATCAACTTAGGAATGGAGAGAACAGTTTGAAATAAAATGGCCAAAACAAAAACTACTCACAGAGGCAAGCATTTACTTCTACAAATAAGGAAGAGTTATACAAAAAAAAGAAACCCACACATTTTGCCCTGTATTTCCCGTTGTTCGAGAGTTCCCAGCAGCACAGCACTCCCGCCCCACAGGCATGTGCACGCCAACTGTTTGGGTACAAAACAAAGCTATTCTGGAGCAGTCAGAGTTGAGGGCTTCCCAGCACAACTCCAGAAACAGCCACACTTATGGAACACACTTTGTGGAACCAAACCACAGAAATTAAATAATATGTGCAAGCCAGCACCCTGTGTGGCACAGCGGGCACTCATCTGGGAGTCACCACACACAGCCAGAAAGCAATGCCTCATTCTCTAAGTATTTCCTATTTACTTTTTTTGCGAGAGAATGAAACCTACAATGAATCTTAGTATTCAAAGCCTATTTGAAGTCATTAGTGAGACAAGCACACACTCTGGAATCAAGCAAAACTTGGTGGAAAGAAAGCGCTTTAACCGTTGATTTGTTAAGCGAATTTCAGGAGAGGTGCAGATCAAACTGGGATGCCTATTGAGATGTCCAGCTACAGTACATCGCCCTGCCACCCTCTCCAAGACCTCCATCAAACAAGACAGTAGTGGATGAGGAGAGTGTGTGCTTACCTGTTCAAAACAGTACAGCCAGTACTGCACAGGGAGAAAAACCTGCGGTCCCCCCCTCCGCCAAGCTGCACTCACTCTGCCCTTCCTGCCGGCCACAGCAAGCGTTTGATCAGAGAATTAGCCCAAGGACAAATTTTTTATTTCCCTTTGTCTTGGGTGGGGTGAGGGGGCAGGAAGCAGCTAAACTACAAACTCAGTTGCTAAACCAACACTTGAGCAAGAGCCGGGGTAGCATGGAGATGGTGATTTTTTTTTTTTACGCTATGATGTTAACATATTGCGCTTAATCTATGCATCAGGTTAATGGTAAGGTTTAGTAAAAACAGATTAAGTGAAGATGGAAGGGTGAGGTGGGAAGAATCATCACAGTCCCTCCAGGGAACCTGCGGAGCATCCTGAATGCAGGAGGATGGGAGAAAGGCAAACAGATAACCAGAATACACAGGATCTTATGGTTCAAGGTCTGTCTCAGGAAACAGACACTCATGAAAACAAATCTCACTATAAAGAATAACGATTTATTCAACTGCTTTCAATGTTTTATTATAATTGTTTTTTGGTTTTGTATTATGTAAAGCAAGTCAGAATTTTCCCTCAGGAAAAAACATACAGTATTAATACACTCTAGCAAATTACCATAACATATGCCAGTAAACCACAAAAGGAACCATTAAAAAATAGTTTAACAAAATGACTGTGTGCTAACAAAATTGTGAAGTTAAAAGTTTTCTATGACTTAATCCAATGAACTGAGGAGGAGGTTGCTCAAGCACCTGAGTAATTAACTGAGGAGGCACATAACTGCAAGCACATGGCTAGATGTTCTCATGTAAATTAGAACTAGTAGACATGTGAAAGGAGATGACTGCAAGTGATTAATTTGCATTAATAAAAGGAAAGATGTCATTACCACAGAAAGAGAAATTCACCCCAAAGCTCTGCTTCCCAGAGCAGCAGGCACCTCGACCCTTACCTTCCACACCCAAACACGAGATGCAGATAGGGTAATGATTTTTGATGTCTGTTCCTTGTAATCTGTCCCCCCCACACCCATTTCAGGTTCTCTTATTAGCAGGAAATTCAGCAACACCGGACTGCATGCATATTCAAATTACAGAAACACCAAACTCTTTTAAATAGGATGAAAAATGAGTAGCATTACAAACAGATGTGTGCACTGCTATTTAAAGCTGTTTTTCAGCTTTTTTCAGTTACACAAACTTGTAACCATACTCAAGTTATCCAAAGGAACAGATCTTTGCTGACAGGAACATTCAGCCTAAAACACTTTTAACCCATCTTTATATTTAAGAGACTTTTTTAACTCTTAATTTTTATTGTCAATGCTCCTGGTGTATTCTGCTCCTCCATTTGTTTATATGACCACAGACACTATGTCCTTCTTTATCTTAGTGTCAAGAGCAGCACCATCAGACCGGTACCCTAATGCCCAATTCTTAGCGTTCATGATCACCTATGGTCCCAAAGACACTCCTAATCCAGCAGGGTCCCAAAGGCTTCAGAGAACTTTTCTGGGAAAGGGAAGGAAAAAATTCTACATGCTCATGTTTAAACAGTAAAGCAGCTGCAGAAATGGTTAAGGACTACCTTCCCCCAAGCTGTTTAGCTTATGAGTAGACAGCCAGCTTGGCTTATTTTTCTTGGCAAGAAGAAGGCTGAAAGTGAACAATATTGCTTCTGTTCTATGCCAAAATAAATACAAAGGAAGGAAAAGGGCTCTCTCAGCAAGAGGATATTGCCAAAGAGTCAAATAAGTATGAAATTGGAGAACAGAGTTATTTTGAAAATTAGAGAATGCTTCTAACCATCTGAGCCCCAAGGCTTTGAAACAACTTCCCAATCAATGTAGGGAAGGGGAATTCATTTATTTGTAAATGCAGCCAGGTTATTATGAAGGGTGCTTCCACAAGCGAGCAAGCTCTTTTCTGCTTTAGCTAACCCAACCAAGAGATTTTAAGATAAAACCCCAAACATATAATTTTATTGATTTAGGGAGGTTTTTTAGCTTTTAGGGAACATTCATGACATGCCTTTGCTGCTCTCTGTAACATTCACAAGTGTTTGCAGTCTAGTCAGCTTGAGGTTTTAATCAACAAATGTTCCTTCAATCTTAACTCTTAAAAGCTTAAGTGTTCAGGAGGGCACATGCAAAATCAAATTATTTTAAAGTAACTCTATAATGGCATCCAGCTAGTTAGCATTTTTTTCTTTATAGGCAATGGATACAATCAGGCACTCACAAAGGTATTGCTTACTTTAAAGCACCTGTACCAATCAGACAAATCCTGCTACAAAATAAGCTCTTCCTCTCCAACCGTGAAGAAGGTTGAACAGGTCAAAAACATATATTTAAAGCAGAAGGGAAATGTTTTCCTCTTATCACACAATCCATAATCTGTCCTGTTAACATCTGTATTCCATCTTACTTTTGCAGATGACACCGAACTGTGTGGTGCAGCTGACAAGCTGGAGGAAAGGGATGCCAACCAGAGGGACCTCGGCACACTTCAAAGTTGGGTCTGTGTGAACCTCAGGAAGTTAGCTCAACAAGGCCAGGTGCAAGGTCCTGCAGCTGGGCTGGGGTAATACCCAGGAAAAATACCTGCAAGCACAAACACCCAAGGCTGGGTGGAAAACAGGTTGAGAACAGACCTGAGGAAAAGGAATTGGGGATACTGGTGGATGAAAACAAGACACGACCTGGCAACGTGCCCTTGCAGCCCAGAAAGCCAACTGTATCCCGGGCTGCATCAAAAGAAGCATGGTCAGCAGGTCAGTCCACCAGGTCATTCACAGGTCTACTCCGCTTTCACAATGTTTATATTAGATATTAGAAACTCTTCACTGTGAGGGTGGTGAGGCACTAGAACAGGTTGCCCAGAGCAGCTGGAATCAGCCATTCCCATCCCTGGAAGTGTTCAAGACCAGGCTGGATGGGGCTTTGAGCAACCTGGTCTAGTGGAAGGTGTCCCTGCTCACGGCAGGGAGGTTGGAGCTAGGTGGTCTTTAAGGTCCTGTCCAACCCAAACCATTCTGTGGTTCCATGGTTTTAACAGATTGCTTCAGCCGTTGGTGTTTTTGTAACAATTTGGTTTTCAGTTCGTTGCACCTTGAGAATAGGAAAATCCTCAGGTCTCCCACATAAGGGAAGAAAAATATGCATCAATGAAAACTACTACCCTGCATGAACAGGATCTTTATTAACTATCTACACACATGCATGCTCAAAAGTCCTATGGGAAGAGGTAAGAAGACAACTCCCACCCATTAAAAAAAAAAATAATTCAAAAGCCATAAAATGGATGTCTCAGTACTATACTGTTACACAATATTCTCTTAAATATAGTTACACAGACCACAGATCAAAAACAGCACAACTTAGGCGCCTTGGCTATGAGAGAAACCGTGGCAGCAAGCTTTTGTTCAGTCCTATAGAGATCAGTGAAGTGGATATGGCAGTGTTCTGCATTGACTTACATATTCCCTATGTTAACCCGATTACATAAGCTTTTATTGTAGGGTATGTTTGTTTAACTAAATAAAGGGGTTATTAGGAAATTCAAGGCCCTTTTTCTGCCAGCATAACAAGAGCTCATCACCAAACATGATATTTGTTCCAGGCACAAGAGTTTAGCCCTGACACCGTGGCAGTAATATCCTATTGGTAGTATATTTATAATATTAAATCATAATTCAATTCAAAAAAGGACTCTTCTTCCCCTTCTCCCACACAAGATTAGCTTCAGTTCAAACACTTCACTAAGTCTGGAGAGTTTCATCAAGAGTCTCCACTGTCCCCACACAAGTTCCTGAATTTCAACCAAGGTGCAGCCACAAAATGCAAGAGGTAGAGATGACCCCTGAATCTAACACATTTTCTTCTTAGTCAATGGACCAAGTTACCTGAATACCTGCATACTGTATTCTATAGGCGGGTTTTAGCTTTCTTCCTAAGGACTATCACCTCCGGTCACTAGATACGGCACTTGCACTGCGATACCGCCCTGTGACCTGTCACAGTGTCACAGCACCCTCCTGCACTCCAGCACCAAACCTCGCGGGCAAAGCCCAGCCTCACCCTGACCTGCCCCCCGGCTGCGTGGTGAAACAGCAGCTGCGTCCTGACCCAGCCCTTCCAAGGGGAAGTGTGCTCCTGGGCTCTGGCCTAAAAACTGACCTGAGCTCTGCGGGATGCCTGCCTTCTTTCCCTAAAGCCGAAAAGAAGTAGAAGCATTTAAGTTGCTGAGATGAGTATCAGATAAGAATATACTGTAAATTTTTTTAAGATGACACAAGCATAATAATATATTGACTTTAAAGATCAATGTGGCAGCAAGCAAAAGCAAGGCACACTAAGAGAAAAAAAAACTAGTTTCTTACATTGATGTCAAGAAGGATAAAAATTCACCTAGGTCCTTGCTGGAAAGCAGATTCACAACAGTACCAAAGAAATGCTATTTCACAGGGAATCAGAAAATGGTTGAGGTAGGAAAAGACCTCTGAAGGTCATCTTGCCCAAGCCCCCTTTTGCAGAAGGATGTCTAGACAGCTTTTGAATATCTCCAAGGATGAAGATTACACAACCCCCCTGGCCAACCTGTGCCAGTGCCTGGTTGCCCTCCAAGTCAAAAAGCGATCCTGATGTTGGGATAGAACTTCCTGTGTTTCTGTTTGTGCCCACTGCCTCTTGTACCATCACTGAGCACCACTGAAAAGAACCTGTATCTGTCACCTTTATACCCTCCCTTCAGGTATTTATACACATTGATGAGTTCCCCCTGAGCCTTGTCTTCTCCAGGCTAAACAGACCCAGCTCTTTCAGCCTTTCCTCACAAAAGAGATGATCCAGGCCTTTGATCATCTTCACTGTCCTTCACTGGACCCTCTCCAGTACATCCACATCCCTCTTGTACTCGGGAGCCCTGAACTGTACCCAACACCCCAGATGTGAACTCAACAGTGCTGAATAGAGAGGAAAGATCACTATTCTCAACCTGCTGGCAATGCTTTGTCTAATACATTCAGGAACACCATTCATCTTCTTTATGGCCAGGGCAGGTTGCTGACACATGCTCAATGATCTTCAGGATAACCAGGTGAACTCTAGCTAAACAGTTCTATAAGGTCCATCAGGAAGTTTAAAGTAATACTCTCAAGAAAGGTATCTAAGTGCCAAAACAAACCAAAAAGAACAAGTTTCCCAGACATTAAGAGCTAACTATAATAGTTATAGCTACCTATAACTCCTAAGAGGTATAGGATCAGTTTTAAGAGATTTAAGAAAATCTACACCCTAAATCTAACTAGGGTGATCAAACCAAGACTCTCAAAAAAAATCTAAGTGTCTTTCACACTATTGTATGACTGCTGAAGGCACTTTCACTTTGCTCCATGCAGAAGGGGAGCAGCAATTGCACAGAACGTAATAGAAAGTCACGTCTTACTCTCAAGGCTCTTTGAATACAGTGCACCAGAGGAAGAGCAGCCTCCTGGTTGTAGCCCAAGGCCACAGATCATCTTTCTCAGCTAACAAGTCTGCACACCAAGTACACTTCATTATCAAGCTACAGATCAGGCCAGCTTCATGCACATGACACAGTGCCACTGCATGCCAAGCATCCCGTGTTTGTTGAGATCAGTTCTGAGAAAGCAAGAACTGAAGCAGAGTTACTGGTAGAAATGGAGGAGGGGCAACAGGGTCAAAAAATTCAGCAAAAGATCTGGTAAACAATGAAATCACAACTTGTTCTCAACTCTCAAACTAAGCATCTTACACTAACAAGAACTCAGAAGAACTAGGAACTGGTTGTATTCTGCAATTCTAGAAGAGAAATCTGAGAGTTGAGTAAATTTCTAGGTTCAATTCCTTCTACTGTGCAGTCCAAACAGGAGAGCTTGACAAAACCATTAACTATACAGGAGAAGTCATAGATGGCAAACTGCATAGTTACATTAACTCTGAATTGCAATGTTTGAATGCTCCAAAGTCTGCTACAAGTATAACCACACCAGAATCAACAACTGCCTCAAGTCCCCCATGTACACTGTGATCACTTAATGCTATCAGCCACCAAATCTACCCTTATGAAACACTTCCTTCCACCCCAAGTTTCATCACCTGCCTTCTCATTTCCTGAATAAACAGTCCACATGCAGAGCAAGCTGTTTCCTCTGTTTCTGTATTGCTGTTTTCAGAAGGGGAAAAAAATATCAAATACCAAACCACCAAAAAAACCCAGGAAAGCTGAAGTGCTTAAGAACAGGACTTGAAAACATCTCTCATCTAGAAAAAACCTGGCATAGTCCAGATACCTCAGCTATCTTTTGAGAGAGTTAGATGGCAATGAAGGCCAAGGAAAGCATAAAAAATTTCTAAATACCCACTGCAACTTTAATAATTACTATCTTAAACTGGTGTCCCACACTCTAACTTGCCCTGAAAAAAATGAAGGAGTACAGAAAAGATGGTAAGAGTCACCTACAGGTACTAAATCCCAACATTCTCTCTAAAAGCTTGAGTACCTAGGGTTCTGGAGCCCTTTGGCCATTGAAACACACTTCAAAGCTCCCAAACTTATCCCAGTCTTCACGATAGGTATTCTGCAAGACTGTTCCCAATATTCAAATTAGTTGTTGGTCTTAATGGTAAAAACATCTATTTCTTCACTCAAAGGTGTCTAGTTATCTGCAGCATTATACACTTCATTTCCACAAGCCATTTTTACCTGGGGCTCAATCTAACTTTTGAGCATAAAAATAAGAGAGGCAATAAACCACTGATTTTGTTCATTTAAGAGAGAACCTATGAAGCTTCATAAAATACTCAAAATTTTTGTTTGGTTCATTGTGAAGTAGGGAAAGAAGATTTATTCAGACCTTACAACACCAAATCTAGCATTTTATCCTTACATTTTTATTTTTTGTTACTTTGCTGCAGTACTAACCAGCAAAATAACTAAGTGGGTGTCATACAGAACCTTTAATCCAAGGTTAAATCAACCAATGACAGTCTTGATTTTGAAGAAAAAAAGACAGACTAAAACTAAGTGGTTAGAGACACCGCAAACCATATTCCTTTTGGAACTCCACCCTGCAATTTTCTTTCACATCTGTAAAGTTACTAATAATAGTCTCTCACATGGTACTCTGTCTTTCTTATGTCTCATTTTGGCAGCTGTATGAAGAGGCAGTGTGACACACTCTTCTAGAGACAGCTGAAAGGGATTAGGAGATTACCACCACGCCTGGTCCTCACCACCTCTTTCCTCACTGTGGCTGAGGTCCTTCTGAACTGCCTGCGGACCTGTCTGTGCAGGTGCTCCCTAACCCTCTTCAGTCAAAAGGTATCCCCACTATTGCAAATTATTTTAAACAGACACTCACAAAATGTGTATCATTTAAACTGAGTTAGGTCTGTATCATTTAAACTGAGCTAGGTCATGGGACTTCTGCAGGTCTGGTGCCACAGTGGTAACGAACAGCTGAGGGACACCTTTCCACTCACCTCCATTCCAACCACAACAGCCTGGGTAAGCACCGACTGCATTTACAGCTACAGACTCCCCCAACACCAACTGGAAACTACTTCAAGAAATGAAGGGAATCAAGCCAAGGAAAAAGGAAAAGCAACGTTGTTGTTTGTTGCTGTTGTACCAGGAACGGCGAGAAACAACACAGATTCTAGTTCGGGAAGAAAAGGAATTATTCATTAATTTACAAACTGGTTTTTACATCTTAGTTTGCTTGAATGGCACAAGGCCATTGGTCCCTTACTATCCACCTCCTTAGAATGATTGGTTAGATCTTACAACACCCATTTCAAAATATTTCTCTGGTCAGTATCACAACAATACTCCACAACAATCTTGCACCTGCAAGATAAAGAGATTAGTTTACAGAAACTTCTGACTGTTTTCAGCCAGTGTCTGTGAGAAAGCAAAGACTTTCTCACAGACAGAGGCAGAAAGCTGGAAACCCTTTCTGCGACCAGGCTTTCAGCATCCACAGTTGTTAAGAGGTTTTTCTGAAATTAAAAAATAAGCTAAGTCAGCAGAGATGTTTCCACAGACAAGATGGATAGGTGGCTGAACAAATCCTTCTGATTCTGATGCCAAAGTGGAATCAGTTGCCCTCCTGAGAGAACAAATAGATCTGGATTTCTTCTGCATGGAACTTTCCAAAACAAAACCCAAGACTATGAAAGACATTTTAAGAATATAAGAATTAATTCATTGTGCTGAAAAAGCCTCAAAAAGAGAATGTTAAAAGTCTACTTTAATACATCAAATGATGTATCTAAACATTTTAGTTATAATGCGATCATAGATACAGAAATATTTTAAGTCTCATCTGCAGGTCAAGAATACAATCTACTTCATATGGAATAAAGTTTCAGAAAGCTATCCTGAGAGTATATACAAACTACTGCAAATAAGCATACTATTATAGATCAATGAGTTATTTTTACCTACTGCAAATGAAGTAAAAAGTTAGCTTAAACTACTGTAAAGTTTCTGTATCTCAGAAGCTGCAGTGATTTTGCCTGGACAGACAGGTACCACCACGCAGACAGCTCACTGCCACATCAGATGCTATTGCAACTGACTTCCTAAATGAATCCATAAAATTTTCCATTAAATGAATAATACACCTCCAAAATTGAGCCAGTGCAAAGACCAATTTTCTAATAGCAATTCTACTAGGTTTTTGGTCCTTCCTTCGCACTATGTATTTTGCTGCCTCTGAGAACTGAAAAGGATGCCCAACTTATTTTCAAGAGGTGAAAGAAACCTTAAGGCCTCTTTTAAATTTTCATACTTGTTGAAAGGACACCCGAAGTATCAAAGCTCCCGAAGCCCTACCAGTACAGAATCACTTTTCTGTACCCCAATGGCTGTTTCAGCAAAGTAGGAACTGAAATTACCTCTCTAATGAGCATCATGAATACATTTCACAGGAGCTCAGTTAAGAGAGTAACTACAATCCTGATTTCTGCTCCAAACTGAAATACAATAAAATAGAAAAATCGATGCAAGTTCGAGATTAAAAATATGAAAGAAGACTTAACACAGACAAAAAAGTCTCAGTTGAGCTGTGTTGGCTGTATTACAGTTATGTTGTGTGAGAGGTTTCTGAAAAATGGTCTTTCTGCAGGCTTAAATGCGGATATTTCAAACAGGAACCTTATGTTTATTCTCATGTACAATTTAATTTTCTTATTTTAGCAGCAGTGTCTCTTCTTGATATTAAAACAGAGTTGATGACCTAAGAAATGGCCTTCATTTGGATTTCTTTTGGCTAGTGCTAGAAGGTAGTTTACACAAGATACAGGATATCTGTACAAGAACTTAAGAACAAAAGGTCAGAGTAGCCTACTGCAATAGGAAAAACCCTAGAAATCCTAACTTAAAGTAGTAGCAGGTTCAAACAGGCAGCAATAGTATCTGGTTTACACATCATGGTTTATTAAAAAGCTTTAGAAAGTCTAATTTAGATTTCCATTGGTTCTGCCAAGTTTGGTTTTTTTCACTCTAATGCTAAAGTAAAATGAGCTGATGAACCCAACTTTGCTTTTTAGATGCCAGAGCTGTTCTACATGATCACAATTAAGGATCTTTCATAGGATTTTTGGCAGGGTTGGTTTTTTGTGTTTGTTTGTTTATGGTTTTTTGAGGTTTTTTGGGGGATCCTAGGGAGGAACGTGGGGGGTTTTTTGGGGAGGTTTTTCATTGTTGTTCTGTGGGGGTTTTTTTAAATACGGGAAAAAAATATTACAAATAGACTTCATACAGGCTTAACAAGAACTAGTGCTTTTAGCACCAAACATCCAAGCTCGTCTTCTGAAGCTACTGAGTAACTGCTGATCAACTTTGATTTGGAACTGCTGCAACAATCTCACATGGCTTTTAGTATAACAGGATGAACAACAATATTTAAACAATATAGCCTGATCCACAGGAACTGTACAATATTACTGCACTGCAGACTTGGCAAGTGACCTAACAATAAACCTCGTGTAGCTACCCATTTCTATTTAACAAATTACAAGCTCCTTTATGACATTTCTTTGGGCAATGAGACGCACCTGGCCTGCCACAACAAACAGCTTTGGAAGAACTACAAGCATCATCAAGTGACAACTTACCTGCAATTCACAGCCCTCACAAATTAGGTCAATATCACTGCCTAATGTAAGTCAGGCCACTGCTCACACTATTTGCAACAAACAAGCAACTTACGTGAAAATGATTTTTGACAGAGATGAAAATAGAAGTCAAGCCTTTCACAGATCAAAGCCAGTCCTCAAGAAAAGAAATTAAATATATCGCATTTCTGAAGAGCAGAATGCTTTTTGCTCCCAGTACTGAAAGGGCACACCAAGACTTTTCACAGCAAGAGCCACATATTATCAGAGTACATTTAATGTTCTGCTTCAGGAACCAATAGAGAAGATACTATTTTTTCTGCTTGAATCAATTGAGTACATGTCATGGTTGGGATAAAGAGTTCTGTTCCTTGACAGCCAGGGAGTGGTTGAAAGCACAGACAGGAAAACAAAGTTTTGACACTTCCTCGGAAGTTCTTTGAAATGCTTCAGAGAAGAAAACAAAGAGAGGAAAAAAAAATTATATCCTGGGCAAAGCATTATTCTCTTCAAGGCTAAACAAATATTTAATGGACAAGGCACCTCCTCCAGCTCTTCCACCCAGTCTACTCAGGTACTGGGAATTCTCTTTCCCATAAAATGGTTCTACGGGGCCATAACACAGCTTGAGCACCTGATTTAAAGTGAATACAATCCTCTCAGCTATGCAATCCCATAGGACTGTGTGATAGGAAGTTTTGAATCCTGCCTCCCCACCATCCTCTATCCAGCCCCTCAATACTCAGCTAGTTAAAGGAGCTAACAAAGGAGCGAGAGCCATCACATAGTGCAGGAATGCAGGGTCAGACGGAAGACAGACGCAAATGCTGGGAAGGAAGGATCCAATACTTGCAAGCTCAACAAATTCAACTACTATTTTTACGATAAATAAGGGAAAGAATAATTCCAAGAGGGAATGTATTTATTTTTTGATAGGAAAAAACCTACATCCTTTCCTTTCACAGCATTACAATATTCCAGTATTGTCTCCCAAACTGACAAGCATTATCAGTTAACAGCATTTTATAATTTACTTTCATATTTAAAATTACACAAAATATGAAGATAACACAAGCTTAACTACCAAGATAATATTAGCATAAAGCAATTCAATACCCTGTATCTCTGCCAAAGCAGTTAACTACACCTCTGCGTATCATGTTACACATTTTATTGCCTTGAAGGCAGCTTACACATGTATTTCCACGTCTAACATGTAGGAAAAGAATGAAACTCTAATTTCCATGCTTCACAAAGTAAATGGAGCCAGGCAGCAATAGCTCAGAAGCTGTAACTGAACAAAAATGTATGTCTCAACCCACCCAGAGAGTAAGAATGCATTCCCGGGGCACATTCCATCTCTGACACTCACTTTCACAGACTGCTCTGAGATGCCAGAAGGAAGAAAACTGCAGGTACCCATTTAGACTTCCTGCAGGAGCAGCTGTAAGACTAACTGGCACAACATGCTTCCAACCATGTGCAGTGCTAAAAGGGGCAACTGGAGGAACCTTGTGTCCTGCCCTTTCAATCCATTATTAACTGAGTATCCAAAAACAGCTGTCACAGATACAAACTGGTCAACTTCAGCAGGTCAGTGTGATTACAACTAGAGTCTTTAACTTTTAAAACCTATGATTTGTCCAAGAAATCTTACAATGAACATATAGAAGAGTAAAAAATTTAATGGCTTGGGGTTTTTTTTCCAGAACTGTAAAGCAAAAACACATGTAATACTGATTTTAATGACAGCAACAAGCATGCAGAGCCTCTAATACCAAAAACAACTTGGCATACATTATCTTTTCTATTAGAAAGGATTTTGTTCCTTCGTTTTGTAGCCCTCAACAGAATTCAGCGAAGGATGAGCTGTCTTCTTCCTGATGATCACAACCTGAGAAAAAATACCATAAGCCAGTAATTCTTAATACAGTGGCACATTTTACACTCCCATGACAGCTTCTAGAAAGTCTGTGACATTCACGTCAGCTTTTTCACATCCCAATTGTCTGCAACAGACATGGAATACAAAATTAGGACTTGTAACTCCAGGAGTTAATAAAATCCAGATTAAAAGTGAATAACCAGCTAAATATTTCAAAGCCATTTATAAGCACCAAACTGGAAAGTAACTGAGACACCCATCAGAACCACCTAACCAAGATAAGCACACAAGCATTCCAGTTTCAGCATGAAGTAATAAGCAATTTCCCCCCAAGAAAAAAGCATTATGCCAACACTTCACATACAGTGAGAATTAACTGTTCCCAAATGTTGATAAGTATAATTAACCTTCGTAACCCTGTCTTTGGCCTTGAACATTAAACCTGAATTCATCTTGAAAACCAATTAAAATGCTAAGCAGTCTGTCTACTTTGGGACTGGAGAACAGTGTTCAATCAAAAAAAAAAAGCATAGCACAATTGTCTCCTTGGACACCTTCAAGGATCTGTTAGCTGTTTTAGTAAAAATTGTAATTCATAAATAAACCACATTTTAGCAAGAACTGAAAAATTCTTCAATTCTTCATTAAGATCCTGAAACATTTATGAAGGCAAAATTGAAGGTTTAACAGAAAAAAAAAGCCATAGAAACAAAAGATAAAGATTATCTAGGTGGGCTATGAAGTTTGATTTTGCCTTTTCATGCTATCGTTAACAACAGATATTAATTGTACAGTACAGTTTCCATTCAAAGAGCTTAACTTCGTTCTCCCCAGTAAGGTACCTTCATTCATTCTGCCTTTTAGATTGATTACTGACAAGGAAATCTACTTATAATTTATGTCATCCAACCTGCTTTTTTTATGTCTGCCATTTTTAAATTAGCAGAACAACTGGACAGGCAGAAGAAGCTGGAATTCTCATTTTTCTCTTTAACTTCTTCTTTTCTACATCATAAATATTTCCACTTACCAAAAAAACCCCCACTTGCCTACTTGCCATGAAATTTAGATGCATGTGACTCTGTGATGATCACATTTCTTTTCATAACTTTACTTGTTCAACAGAAGGAAAGGTAGGTAAAGTGATTTCTGATTCTCTAGTGAATCTGAGCTGATAAGAACCATTTTATAGTTACTAGTCAGTTTTAACATCAGAATTTTTTTCCAGTGATATATGCCAGTGTTATATTTTAGTATAACTCCATTCACTATTGGAGTTCAGAGTGGCATTACTTATTTTTTCTTCCCCGTTTTTAAAATTTATTTTTAAATATACACAATCTATCCACTTAACAGGCATCTGTTCAAGTATTTAAACAAGCTTAAAGTAGCTCTTCATTTTGAAAACATGTCCTTTATGAGGTGGCTAAAAGTCAGAATCATCTTCATGTCAAGTTAAGGCATATTTCAAGCCTTATAACTTCCAGGGAGTTCTCTTGCTGCTGTCCAGTTATCCTTGACAGTGCTGTAGATGGCAGTATTTCACAGAGCTCACCTCCCTGCCCTAACCCGGGGCTAAGGACTGCAATACAGGGAATACTCTGTAAGGGTGCTTCAAGAATCTTCAATTCAAGCATTTCCACAGCATACCATACATGGTAAGAAAGTAGGCAAAATGCTTTACTTTGAAAAGCAACCTTCTCAGATGACTAAAGAAATGTCTAAATGTCTAATGTTCTCAGATGACTAAACTAAACTACCATAACGCCAGTCAAACAAAAACCTTAAGTTACCACAGGCGAGATCATCCTTAAAACAGAGATCCACAATAAACTGTTCCTGTGTATGGGATTTGAGCCACTCAGACATTTCATTTCAGATTACCAAAATAAAACCAAGTTTTCCATAGTGACCTCATATTCCTGACTAGAAAGTGCAGTCCTAGCGCAGGTACGTACATCTGGATCGCCTGGGTTTTCCCTTTACTTGAAATTGGGGCATTTTCAGAAAATAACAGCCTGCACAGGACACATCTCAGTTTCACACTAAAATACAGTTCTAGTCTGTGACCAACACACTTTCCACGCAGAAGCCCCCCAAAAACAGTCACTTTTGTCTGGAAGCTCACTGTTCACATCATGACATGCACAGCACAAGCTTCACAGGAATGAATTACAGTCACTTCTGGAAAATGTAAGTAATATGAACCCAAGTATATATATAGCCTTGACTTCCAATTCCCTTTCTTCCTAAAATTTTAGCAGGAGCTGACAAAAGCAAAGTAGGCTATATCCCACTGCTACAACTCTTAGGTGTTTTGCTGCACATGCCAGCAGAAGACTGAGGAGCAAACTGTGCAAATCCCATGCCACCATCAGGGTGGGTTCACATTATTTCATAATAGGCAAAAAAATGACTCAATCACTAGCACGTCAGTAGCTTTAGGAACCATCTCAACAGCAATTTCAGTGCTCCCCCAGAAAATCCATCTCCTAGCTGTCAGCCTCATTATGCATCTCAAGCAAAGTACATAACACTAGTTCCCAGGACACTGAGCATGCAAGCTTGCTTTTGTAATGCTCACAAATCAGAATTGACACGAGTCTAGCATTTCCATTCCTTATGAGGAAGGACAGCCTGCTGAAGATCAAAATTACTGTCTTTGCTACTCAGCAAAACATTTTCTGGGAACTAGAAGATGCCTGAGACACCAGAAACAGTGATGAAGGGGGAGCAGAAGCCAAGACACAATAATATGTCATCCTCATTAACCTAGGAAACAAAGTCCAAGGCTGTAATGGAGAGCAGACCGATACCAGTGCATTCCACCAGAGTATCACCAGTAGTGCTCTTGAAAGTGTTGGTCAGAGCAAATAAATTTATGCTGATAACATCCTCCCTGGACTCAGTACTGGGAGGAGTGGAGTGTTACTAATTTTGCTTTATAGCTTATGCTTGCAGTAATTTGTTTGAGGAGGGAGGAGACATTGACATAGACACCTGAACTGCAGCTTCTCCCACACTGTTCCAACAGCATGATTCTTGCAAGGCAAGCAGCAAAGTCTGCCATGCATGGGATTCAAGTAGAAAGATTTAAAATTTCATAACTGCAAAATATTCATGCACCATGCAAGCCTCCATCAGTGAACACCTGTATTTTCCTCCAGAGAAAGTGAAGCAAAGCACAAGAACACAGAAGAATGCTGCTAGGTTTCTGAATTGCTGAGACAGGCAGGACAGCAGCAAAGAAGAAAAAACAAATATTCTACTACATGCTTAAGTGAAAGGAGAGAGAGGTGCATGGGGCTACAGATAGAACTGTTACGAACATAGAATGAAGCTGGGATGGAGAAAAGATGTTGAGAAGTGTCACACAATTATAACCAAAACAAGTTAATGACACAGAGCCATCATCTGAAAGATGACTACAGAAGGACAAACCTGGAGATAAATGTATTTTTTTAAAATCACAGAAGCAAACATGACCCTGCAACAGGATGGCAACTAAGGCCACCAGAGCTCAAGTGGGCTTTTGTTCAGTACTGATGGCAACAGCAGCACTGCATCACAAGAAGAGGACAGATACTAAGTGGAGTTGGAAAATTGTACCTATTACACCTGTGAGTGGTAATAAAAAAGCCTCATCATTTCTGTTCTTGTCCCCCACCACTCAGCTCCTGGGACCCTTGACACTGGAGAAGGGAGTGAGGATTCAGTGAGAGCTTTCAGATTGAAAGCAAAACCCTGATAACATGCACACCTTCCTTTACTCAGGTCCTTTTTTAAGACTTCGCATGAAACTTGTTTAGCAGTTACTTTTCTCTCCTCCACAATTGCCCCTGTCTGGGCTGCCCTGCTGCAGAACACACTGTGCAGATCGCAGGTGGTCAGCTATAGCAAGTTACAAGTCATTAAAACACCATCTGCTCCCTGACAAAAACAACAACAAAAAAAACCATCAAAAAAAACCCCACATCCCTTTCTTCCTTCCTTCCATCCAAAAGTTTAGAGACAAAGGAGCAGATTCAAACACCGTCTCTATGAAGGCACTAAACTGTATTCAGAAAATTATTCTGAGCCAAGAGCTGGCTTCCACAACATTTCCCCCAACATCTTAAAGCCAAATGAATCACAACAGATGCTACTCATTTGGCAAGAAAGACAACCCAAGCTTCTTAAACCTGCATTTGTAGGAAATATCTGCTAAACAAGCAGTTTATGTTTTAATCACTTACAAGAAACTAACAGTCAAAAAACCCCCAACCAAACCATGCCACAAAAAAAAAAACCACCAAGCTGTTTAAATTGTTTGCTAACACTGGAAACCATTGAATTTTTTTAAACCCACAGAAATGCCTACAAAATGCTTACAATGAATCACAGTTCAAATTTACGTGTGATACCTCAGACATGTTTCAGCCATCACTTCTGAACACTGTACACTGAGATCAACACCAGATCTCTCTCACTCTAATTTCCCTTTCCTCTTCCTGGGCTGCCAGCACAAATGCTTTTTTACATATTAAATTCACAAAAGGTCAACTGCCAGACAATATTCCGTATACAGAATTAAAACAAAACACAAATTATAACTCATTGTCTTTAGTTCTCAAGAACAATACACAATGAAGTTACCCTTAACACTGTTTTCTTAAAATGCAACAAGCCTTAGCTTCCTGAAGTGTAAAATTAAACCCAAAACCCAAAAGAACCAGCAGCTGGAGAAGCCTGAGCCTCCTGTTGCTACACAGCAATACCAAGAGACCACGCTGTTACAGAAAAATTACTGGTCTCTTCTTCCAAAAGCAGACTAAGCCATCGAATTTTTCTGCTGGATCTTTATCAGCCTGATGCATAAGATACTGTTGCAAGTTCTGATGAAGAAGACAGGAAGATATGATTTTTAACTGTTCACAGCATGAGAAGTGTCATGCTGTTAAGTATTTCAGATGCATAATGAATTCTTGTACCTGTAATAAGAGGAAGTCCACAAATTATTATCCAGAATAATTAAGGAACAGAGTTCAGAAATAAATCCATGTAAGGGAAAAAAGAACAAAAATGCAGGGAGATAGGCAAAGCTACATCTGCAATGTATTTGTCTGAGATTCCTATTGGCAAATATTTAATCTATATAGGATATAAAGAGAAATAATTTCTTCTCTTTTTGAATGAAAGACTACAGGTGATACTTTGGAGCATTCACAGAATGCTCCAGAATTCAACTGAAACAGTACAGCTCAATGTTGACTTTTGCCTTATTCTGTTCATGCCTCAATTCCATCTATGCTGCTAATATGGCAGTTAATAAGATGGAGATTATTTCAGTATATTTACATTAAGAGATAACACAAGTCCTGTTCATAAGTAGGTTATATTTACAAAAACAATCTACCAATCACAGAGGAAAGTGACTTAAGATAAGCAAAAAAACCCCGTTTTCTTCACATCATAAAGAAAGATGAAATATAATTTGATAACTGAAAAATAAAATAGTATAAGTAAGTGTATTAAAGTTCTTTTCTGGTCAATTAGTAACAAAAAATAAATATTTATACTCAATAAATGGTACAACATGCAGCCATCGATTTGTTAGGCTTGAAAAATAACCACCACCTACCAGATCTTTAATCTTCTTTTTGACACAAATCAAGCTCTGTTTAGGAAGAAAGTAGAAATCAGCAATAAGATATACAAGGAAACTTTTTAAGTCTACTGAAGACGGATATTGTTTATAAGCCAAAAACAAAGGGAAAGTACAACAGCTTGTTTTGATTCAACAAGAACGTGTAAGAACGTGTCTCTGAACACCAAAGTAGCACAACTTGTAACACGTGATCTGACAGTGACCAGAGTGGAGGTCTTCTACAAATTTAAAAAGAAAGCAAAGCAAAACCACCAAAAGCCAAGCCCTCTCAGACCACAGGCCTCATTTCCTTACACCAGTTCTTAGTTTACATAAGAAGAAAGTACATTTCCCTGCTCCAAGCTGACAACGAGAGCTGATGACACTGAAAAAACCTGATTGTTATGCTTCAAAGAAAAATATTCTTGTTAGCGCATGGAGACGAATATTGAGTGGTGTTCTTTGAAGCATTGACAGTAAGTGAGTATAGTTAATATTTAATTAAAGCAGCTGACATGGTACAGATCCATCTGTACACTCCCTCAGGTTTATTTTTTGCCAGTTTTTCCTTCACTTTATAGGGCAGCTCATTGCTCCCTGTTCTGCATTCTACCTTGATTAGCATGTATAAGCTTTCTGCTTGGTGCTTCTTTGCCTTAGTAGACTTTTTTTAATCAAAGAAGAACTTTTTTCATCAAGGAAGAACATTCATTCTTGCTGATGATTTCAGATTTGTGTCTTAAAAATTCTGCTTACACTCAGTAATTTTGTGTGCTATTTAAGTAGATGGATTGTCATTTCTGTAGAGGAAATGCTTTCTGCTTGCCAGTATCCCAGGCCTCAAGTCCATGCTTTCCTCTGATGACCTTCTATCCCACATCTTTTAGTGTAGCTGTTTGCATTAAAGTTTATGCTGACCCTTTTCAAGGCTTGCAATCTAGAATCAAGGTATTGATTTTAAAAACAGCAAGCAGAAAATCTTTATAGGTAGGTTAGTGTGGGGGTCCTTAATTCTGTGTACAAAACAAGATCGAAATGTTAGTTTATTGGCTTCTCTGCACAATCAAAGAGTACTAATCAAATTTTAATTACTGATGAGAAATTAGAAAATTGTGATTTCAGCAGAGGAAATATGTGCTGTAACATAAATCTTCCAGCCTCCAACAGATCATAACAGACAGCCCAGTAAGACCCTTGCCATTAGAATTGTAACTTTTTACGTATTGTGCAGATTCAATTTAGAATTTTTTTTTAATGACATTAATTGAAGCAAAGAGATACCTTCAAAGTCTGCAATTTGCATCATACAGATAAGCAAAGTTGCTTTACTTACCCATACCAAAAACTTCTTTTTTTCTAAAGGAGGCTGCAAATAAGACGAAGGACCGCAGGTCACAGCTACCCCGACTGCTGCGTTAGGCTGAACACCTAGCTGGGAGCCCTGCACTGAGAATTGCCAGCTAGCAGTTTACAGGAGGTTATCTCCTTCTAATGTATTGCTAGGACACTCTTTCCTATGCAAATACATACATCTACACACACAAGTTATGTTCTACAGGTTCAGCAAGTCCTTGCAGTAAAGCACATACTACATAGGCCCTGTGCCACATCCAGACAGCACACACCACTGTCTAAGTAACACGGGCAAGCATACCACTTCACAAAAAGAAAAAAATAAACCCTCCTCCAGCTAGTAGTCCTTCATAGTGTCTGCTCTATCTGGAGAGAATATAAGGGTGTCATCATGCCCTCTTCTAAAACGATAATCTCCTGAAAAACAGCTAAAGCCACAGTCAGTCAGATGGTGCCTAGAGCTACAAGAAATCAGACAGAAAATTCCCTTCAGCACTTTAATGGTGATTTTTATAGGAGACCAAGGCAGAAGACAGATGGTAAGTATCCAGTGAAATTAGAACAGGTAACATAGCTGGAACAGCAGACAAAGCAGAGAAGTCATATCTCACAAGAAAAAGCTCTAATCCCAGATGTCTTTTCCTCAATAAAGCTAACAAGGAGGCCCTCACCATCCTACTTACACAGAAAAAAATGGACTGAAGAGAAGAAAAAAGGCCACCTCAACATTGGCAGAGCAGACGCCATTAGGTTAGGAAACTGATGCAGGTGGTCTTCACTGACAAAAGATACTCCTCCATTAGTAATGTGCACATTACATCCACTTTAAGTATGTTAGACATCAGCTACAAAAAGCATGGCCAGACGTTCAGAGACACTAAATTAACCCTATCTGCTACTTCAGGTAAGAATTTAACAGTATTCCTCAATCCTCCTCCTTTCCCTCTTCTCCATATTACCCTAACTTTTCTGACATTGCCTGAATTGGAAAAGTATATTATCAGAGACAAAAATCAGAAGGCAATAGAACAGAGAAGCACAAAGCATTGTAAGGTCCCCCCATAAGAAAGGGAAAGAGCAAAGGAGCAGATTTCTTATTCAGAGAATCACTCACGATCAGCCATCTGGAGAGCTGGAAAATATGCAAGTCTAAAAACTAATATTGATACGGAAATTTCTTCTTGTAGACCTTGTCCTTTGGCTCCCCAATACAAGACCTAAATGACTTCTCCTATTGCAGAGACCTCTCTCTTCACCTCCCAAAGGGGAAAGAGTGCTTTAAGAATAATGAGCATTAAGAGAAGAGAGCATGTCTGCATTATCTTCTGCTGCAGCATAATCAGTTACTCAACTGTACAGTCATACTAGCACTATTTAAAATGTTTTCCAAAATTATATTGTGTGGCACACTATACCCAGAATAAATGTATGGTGGCTGTACAGTACATGTAACAACCCACTGACATGAGTCAAAGCCAAATTTTCTCTCCATTTGTCCCAAGTTTACAGTGCAGACTATTTACCAAGTTTAGCTGCTATATAGTATCTCCATGTGGCAATATTGTCCAGAAGGAGAACAAGCTATTAGAAACAATGAATTGACACTGAGCTGATGCCTATTTGTGGCCCAAGTCTACAGAACTTTTCCTTTGCAATTTTCCCTCCCAACTACACTAGCTGTTATTTGACATTTTCAACAAATAATATTTAAGCTTTTATTTTATTTAACTCTGCATCTAGACAAACTTTGCTTCCTCTAGACTTGGATTAAACATATTCGTAATTACTCAAACACTCCTTGCTAAAAGGAGCAATAGCTGTGCCACTTCCAAGTCTTGTCACTTTCATCTTTTTAATGTTTCAACTCAGAACCACTCCTCTATTTCTAGAACTGGTATACTAGAAAAAGTTAACACTTCCCTTAGGTACCAACCTGATGTCTTTGGATACTTTATTCCACGTTTATGCATGGACTATGCATTAATAGAATCATCATGTTTCAAGTACTTAAAATATATACTCTTTTGTTAAAGTTACTCAGTCTTCTTTGTAAAAAAAATCCAGTAATCTTGAGTGTCCAATGGTCCCTCAAAAAGTGCAGTACAGCAGCTTCCAAGACTTGTGGAAAAAAGACAACACTACCCTTAGTCTTATTAAGAGTGTTCAACTTCTACAAAAAATAAAATTATATATCCACCTACTTGGGGAAAAAGAGCACTTGGTTGACTTCACAGGTACTCTTCACCTGGAAATGACCGCGGCCTGAAACAAAGCAGTTCTGGGGGTTCACTCCACCTCCACCCAGCACCACTCCTACAATTTACACTTAGTTTAGCTCCCAGTTGTAACTCCATGGAGGCAGCGTTCAGTAAAGCACACAAATGCAGTTTCACGTTCAGCAGCCACGGTGCAGGTGGGAAAGAGTCAGCACTACTGATGTGTTCCTACATAGGAAGCACAAAGATTATCTGTGCCCATCTACCAAGCAGGAGATGCACCAGTGGTAAACTGCCTAAGAACGAATCAATGACTCCAAGCAGATAAGCTGCCTCATTTTCACACTGCACATGTGAGGGTGGGGATGAGGGAGAGTAAAAAGCTAAGTGGTTCACTCTTAAAAGTCAGGCCCAAGTAACATAGACTGCATAATATGCATTGCCAGCACACATCTGTTTAGACCAAAACATTTTCCTTTTATGTAATCGATTGCACTGCTCTAAATGGATATCTAAACTGGCTCAGTTCCGCTCAGAGACACAAATAAACTTGTTCTTGTGATTGCCTTCCACTGGAAAAAGTACTGAAAGAAATATCACAAGAACTCTGATTACATCAAAAGCCTTGTAACAGAGCTCTTATGAAACAAAGGTAAAGTCATGCAAGGAAGGAGACTGGTGACCTTCTACAGCCATGTTAAATATTTGGTTTCATATTTGTTATGTATTTAGAGTGTCAGACTGAAACTCTAGTATGTTTCAGTCCTTCTCTTAGACTAGTTCTCCAGTGAGGAACAATAGGAAACCTGCTCTCCTGGTACAGCATGGTGCTGCTGTATGTGAGTCCCACAGATGACAAACAACGAACTCTAGTTTACGCAGACTCACTGCTTTAATGACCAAACAATATCCTAGCTATCCCTTCTGTGCTAAAGAACAGTATTTGACTGCTGCAGCATAAAGGTTCACAAGTTGCACCAAAACCTCCACTGCAAATAAACTGCCCCCTCTTCTCCTGGCAGCACCAGAATCCCATCACACAAAGAACAAAACTCCTGCCCTGCTCCTCTCCACCACCCGTCCCCACGCACATCCCAGGTCTCTCGGGCAGCCACCTCTGAGATGAGACTGGAAGGAGCAGCTTGCACAGGAGGTGGCAAACTTGGGATTTATTCTGAAAGCTTCATGCAGCTGTGAACAGTATTTTTCCCTAACTCCAGTCATACACTCTACAGTATTTCCATCCCCTGCAGAGACAAATAATGCCATGGCCTGCTTCAAAGGAAAAACAGTGACCCATAAGCAGCTATTTACACCAGAACTAAACATGCAAGAAGTAAAAACATGCTATTTAGTACTGAAAAGAGCTTATATGCATCACCACATATCCTCATACCAAGTGATCTTTTCCACTACACTGCAATCACACCAGGGAAACTGATGTTTAAAGTTTCTCAATTCAGTGCCATTTAAGAGAGATTTACAGCATTACCACACTTCTTTTTAAAATCTGCAAAGATTGCAAGACCATAAAATACAAATATATTAACTAAAAAATTAGGTCAATGCAATATTGAAGCAAATGTCACCCATATTTTACCTAAAAAAAGTATTCACTTTGCCCATAAAGGATGCTTTTTACTACATGTCTTAGAAATAATTAAGAAAAACATCCACATGAAATTTCTAGCAAATGAACTTGCTGTGTACCTGGCCAAATGCTTCATGAATCTTAATATGTCACCGTTCACCTTTAGAATAAAGCCAGGAATCTTTTATAATTCATGAACTTGACACCAACTACATCTATAATTGGCTTTCACAAACCTTGTATCAACAATATGACTCCCTTTTCAAGTATCACCATCCAGTTATAAGTAATACATTGTTTGCCTTAACTCTCCAACTATCTGTAAGAAATACAACATCTAAAGAACATTTCTGAGGAAAAATATGCCAATCACTGAGATGTGGCCTTCTTAGGTAGTTAGAAAAAGACCTCCTGTACATGAGACAAAGCCAGTTTTGGAATGATGCTTCTGCTAGGTGAAGAGTCACGTGAACCGTTCATCAGCATTATTCATTACTTTGGGGTGGAATGTATCCTTTAATTTATTAAACCTTGGGAATGCTTAGGAATAGATAAATAATGCCCAAGCCACAGTCAAGTACCCAACTCAGCTTACTAGACCACCTGCTTACTATCTTTACTAGCTTTAAATATTTGAATTCTAAAAAAACCCACTTATCTTCTGATGTGTAATTCTTTAAATAGCTAAAACTGTCAACCAAAAAAAGTCTCCCTACAACACGTACGCTTCCCTAAGTTGAGCAAGAACACTCAATTAAATCAAAATTTTTTTCACGTGTTTAAATGACCAGTATTATACTTGGACTTCCAAGTCCAAGCCTATTCAAAAGAAACTCACAAGTCTTTTGAAATAACCTTCAAAATACCATGGCTTCTGTTTGCAGGCAAGAAAAAGATAACTCTGGAAGGAAATATGCTGGTTTTCCTTATCTCAACTGAATAGTCATATTAACAGCTTCTGCAGTACTGCAACACAAACACTGGGTGACAGGATTAATGCACTGGAAAATGTCTGAACATACAGATAGCACATGAGCTAGCTCAAGCTTAGATGCAATGAGAACACTTTCAAACGGATGAATGGTTAAATGAAAAAAAAAAAAGGAAGATCAGATACACGCATTCCCATATTGTGTCAAAGACACTGTAACATTAAGTACTTCTAGAGAGACAGATGTAGCATTTTTAGTGGATGAATGATCAGTGCTGTACCTTGTGCTGAGGGAACAAGCTGAGATAAAACCTTACATCCACAATTAAGAATGTGAAGAAAACTAGCTTTATTTATTCCTCTCCTAGCACCAGAAGTCCAAGCTATTTCCTCAAAGTGAAAATCTTACTTCCCAAATGCCTCTTACCATCTGTCAAACAGTTTTAGCTGTTCTCAAGAGGCTTCTTATGCTACTATACACGTTACATCTGCAACAGATTTCCTTCTTGTAGAGTACAGATGGAATTAAACACTGTTTTATAACAAATACAGCAAAATACTGCTCCAGATTTCAACTGTGTACAATCCAGAACCAGTTGCTCTGAATAAAACACTTTTAACATATCTGCTGCTAATCAGTGGCCTATTATGAGCACCATTTCCCAGACTTCACTTGCTGCATTTATAGGATTCAACACTCTACATAGACCTTCCTTCTAAAAGTCAATGTCAGTCCTCAGAACATCAAGCTCCACCAAGTCTCTCTACCATGGTATGAAATTACCAAAATGAGACAAATCACCAGAAAAGCATGCAATTTGCTGTTCCCACAAGCTGGACAAGCATGTTTTAAGATAAAGCTACACAGAGCTGCTTCTACTGCATCTACACTGATGAAGTTTCTTAGGCAGAGAAACTACCTCCTTGATCAGATGCTAATTTATAAAAACATCCCCAAAACAAAGCAGATTCTTCAAGTCCAGGGTCCAAATTAGTCCACAAGGCAGCAACAATATTATCTCCTCGACTAATTATCAATGTCATGAAGTATTGATTTTTCAAAGTCAGTAACTTATTTTTTCTAATTTCTGGTTACTAGACCTTCTAACATCTAGAAAACTTGTGCAAGTCACACTTGTCTCAATATTTGTTCACACACTCTCAAGAGA
Source organism: Edolisoma coerulescens (assembly GCA_013397115.1). Lineage (NCBI taxonomy): Eukaryota > Metazoa > Chordata > Aves > Passeriformes > Campephagidae > Edolisoma > Edolisoma coerulescens. The sequence continues at coordinate 280,646 of VWZW01000843.1, read as the reverse complement.
AGCAAGAGCCTTTCAAAGCCCTTCACACTGCTCCAGCTTTAAACTCAGAGCATGACCCTCCACTTTGTATTAGTGGGAGAGCTGCAGGTAGCAGAGGGAAGGAAGGGACCTATAGACCAGCTGAAGCTAAACACAGAGGTTACCAACTTTACCCAAAAGACAAGAGAATAGCAAAAGAAATCACTCAAGCAAAATTCAGAGACAGTCCTCTAAACTGAATCAAAGGCTTTGGGAAAAACACCTTTTGTTGCTGTGGGGTTTTTTGTTGCTTGGGTTTTTTTCAAGAAAACAAATGACCAAGACTGCACCCACCATGTCTTCTGTCTTAAACGATATATATTTCTGAACTATATTAGCATCAACCACCTGTTCTAATAGAAGTTAATTGTAACTGCTGTCTAACAAAACAGAAAAGATTAACTAATTCAACATCATTATGACCACATCAAAATACTGAGGGGGGAGGGGCAGGGGGGGAGCCTAACAGTAAAGGCAGTTCACTCAGGAAATCTTCAAAGGAATCGTTTGACGATTAGAAGTATTATTTTTATTAGAAGTAGTATTTTTAACTTCCTCACTAATTCACCAAAACAGCCTAGGCAAAGAACTATGCTGCTTCACTCTTCCTGTACAAACAGTGACTATACAAATCCCTCCCTCAAAAATCTTTCTGGTACTGCTCCTCTGCTTCCCAACTGCACATCTGCCACAGAAGCAGGATCTTCATTAACAGCATACTCTGTTATGAACCACAATTTACCTGACCAAGATGTTCACATTACAGTTTGGAGAATAGGATCACCAACTTCTGTGTTTGTACTACTTTAATTACATTGGATATACTGGAGAAAAACCCGCATTTCTTGGGAGTAAGACTATGCTGTTTTCTACAGCTATCACTATTTCTTCACTGAAGGTCTTTTTCTATTTTCCTTCACAATTCTCCATTTTGTTGAACAATAAAAATTGTTCTTCTGTGTTTAATCATAAATTTGAGTAATGTAGAGCTTTATGCATGTTCATTAAAAAGAAACAAACAGAACTAAAACAAACCACATTGCTTGGCCCATTGGGAAGTTTTAAGTACGCAACATTATGTAATTTCTTCAAAAAATTTATTTTCTGTTCTGAAACAGAAGAGCAAGAGACTAAGAGGTAAGTTATCTGACAGACAGCCTAAAGCAAGAGGAATTGCACAGCACAGGAAGGGAGAAGGGAGAAAACAAAACTTAGAAGACTCTCCTGCATGCTTCAGGAAACAGAATTTGTGGGAAATGCAGTGGGGAAGCAGGTGGTAAAACAGTAATCAGTGAAGAGATGAAAGCCTAATAACTGACTCGACACAGTTCATTAAAACTTGGCTGAGTGTTCCATGCAAAGATTTCCTGGACGGAGAGGAGGCTGGAACACTACTTCACAGTATACAAAGTATTTATATTTTCTTTACTGGGTAGTTGCACTACCATTTATTTCAAAGTGTAACAGCAGACCAAACAAAAGAAAATGGGTACGTGCTGCATGGCCTCAGACCCTTCTCAATCACTTCAATAGATTTTAAGAAAAGGCAATCTAAAAATAATCAATCTTCAATAAACTTCCCTTTCCCCAAAATTATTTTCCTTTCATCTCTGCATTTTATTTCTCTTTGGAGCAAAACCTGAGATAATACAGCAAGCACTATTAAAAGAACAGGAGCACAGAAGTCTGACTTTCTGTCCCAATTCAGTTCCCTGTAAAAAGTGTATGAGTCCAACATTGTTTCCTGCAACATCAGAAAATTTCTCCTTGTGTTGGAAAAGTTAACAAACATCAACAAGCATTTATAGAACAGAGTTTGAGGTACTCTGGAGGTTTACACATGCAGCAGAAATACGAGCTGGATGGCCCTTTACTAAAAAGTCATTCTTTAACTAATTTGACAAAGCAGCGTGTCTAAAAGGAGCTCTTTCCCTGACCCATGATGAAAGTAGAAAAAAGATTATTTATTGCTAGGTCTAAGCTACATCAGCCTTGACAAATTTGGTTTACTTATAACATGATTTTTAGGGTCTTTTTCAAATGATTCTATGACCTTCACAATTCTAAAACAACAAAAACAGGAAAAAAAAAAAAAAAAAAAAAAAAAAAAAGAGGAGCCAAAGGGTCCCCAAGTGATCACAATCACACATCTCTTTTTTCCCCAGCTAGTTTCAATTCTGAAGCAGACACATCAAACCAGCATCTGAAAAGGAGGGCTCTATGGCCAGGTTTTGGAAAGCAGTATAATCACAAAACAAATTACTTCAAAGCTTAGGAGTTTTGATTAAAAACTAGTACATGGCTAAAACAACAAATGACCTCAGAAGTTTGCAGGGAATTCTAAAACAAAACAGCACACAGGAAATTTCACCAGACCCTTCTACAGCTACTTGATAGCCAAGAGTGCAATTATGTTCTTCTCGTATTTTCTGCATCATTTAAAAACAGAACTGTATCAACTCTAAACTCTCACTCGCCAAACAACAGACCTGACAAAGACAAGTGGGAAGCACCGCTCCTTACACAGTTCTGCTACTGCCCATCATGTTCGCTGCGGACTATCAACTCAGTACTAACTCCTGTCTTTTCAAAACTTAGGTTGATAATTAACAAGCATTAGCAGGGCTCCGACTGCATTAACGCTTAACAGATCAAACAGATTTATATCTCCTACGATTAAGTTGAAATGATTGAAGTTATAAAAGTTGCCAGGTGAAAATCAACCGTTTTTAAAAGGAATCCTGACCTCAGTCCCAAGAACTCTGTCTTGCTTGGACAGCGGGAGAACGAAACACGTTAGAAACATCATCAGTGACACACCGAATTGATGGCTTTCCTACTTGCAGGAAAAGAATTCTACAGCGCACTGCTATAACACACGGCTTGTGAAGACTATTATTTCAAGCAACCGTGTGAACCTCATCTGAACGATCACCGAGTTCGTTGAGCAAAACCCGTAGAGCCCATGCTCTTTAGGAAGTGAGCCATTTCCAAGGCCTGCTAACAGAGATACAGAAGCGCGGCTGGCAGCGCCACGGGACCGGGGACAGTATCTAGGTTTCGCTCCCCAGGGCACGGCTACAGCACAGGATTATTTTCCCAGTGCGAGGGGAAGGAGGTTACCGGCAGTCACGGCAGCTACATTTTAACTGCGTCTAACGCGACCGGTTTCCAACGGCGGCTGGCGGGCGCGGGCGGGCCCGGGGTGCGCGCACGGCACTTGGCACCAGCCGGCCCGCGGCTCCGGAGCCCC
>VWZW01000843.1:146628-277181 GCA_013397115.1 Edolisoma coerulescens | reverse complement strand
CGGCCGGGCGCGGGGGGGCGCGGGAGCCGCCGCAGCGCCGGGGAGCGTGCCCTGGAGCTGCCGAACGGAACCCCCGTCCTTCCGAGCGGCGCTCGTCCTGCCCGTGGGAACCGTGAGCTGCGCAGAATGCAAGGAAAAGTACGGGCGTAGGGAGCACGGCAGCGGTGTAGCGGTCACCCGGCGTGGTGTTATGGGATAACTTAAGGCAGCGGAAAAGTACTTAGAGTGGAAATAAAATGAGGTCTGAAGCATGCCCCAAAAACTGAGAGACGTGGTCTCAGATGAACATCGCAACAGGACCCCCGCATTGCTTTTTTTCTTTTTTTTTGGTTACCTCAAAATGTGACTTCTCAGAATTACAGAATCTATTAGGTTGGAAAATACCTCTGAGATCGTCGAATCCAACCTATGACCCAACACCACCGTGTCTATTAAGACCATGGCACTAAGTGCCGCATCCAGTCTTTTCTTAAACACCTTCAGGGACGCACGGTGGCTCCACCATCTCCCTGGCCAGCCCACTCCTATGTCTAATCACCCTTTCTATGGATAAATCCTTCCTAATGTCCGACTTAAACCTTCCCTTGCGCAGCTTAAGGCTGTGTCGTCTTGTTGCTGGCTGCCTGGGAAAAGAGACTGGCCCTTACCCGGCTGCACCCTCCTTTCAGGGAGCTGTAGAGAGCAATAATGTTACCCCTGAGCCTCCTCCTAGCACTTTCAAGCACATCCTCGGTAATAAGAGCCACCATGAGCAACTTACATGTATTACTGTATTCCAGGTAACATCAGCGTGTACCTCAGGTTGTTATTGCCTGCCAGTTGATTATACTGAAAACAGTTGCAAAATACAGAGCATCTTCGCTCTATTTCAAGGGAAAGTACTGTCAGTACATTCAGAAGATAGCTGGCACCTTCAGCACTGACCCCCAATGAATGACGCAGAAAAGTTGACAAAGGATTAATGTTTCCAACTCCAAAAATAAGTCTTTTTGCTCTGTCCAATTTTCATAAAATCATCTGCTATATCTCAATTATGTAGCAGTGTCACTAGGAGTTCATTATCTTGGGCTAATGTTCCACTCACAATCTTTTCATTCTGTTCCTTGGAATCAGAGTTAATTAGAAGGCTGACTATTCTTTCCTCAGTACTTTTTTATGCTTCTGTAGAAAGATACGTACATATTCCTGGCTGTGGAAGATTGCTTTGTCTTCTCAGCAATGAGGTATAAAATATACAGAGAACATATCTAATGATGAAAACAAAATTGAAGTTTCTTTGTACAAAGATTTTTATAATTAAACAATACTTCTTCCCAAAGGAGGGCTCTGGAATGAGATAATTCACTCTGACAAGAGCTACTCACCCAGGCTTTTTTACTGTGGAGCTTTAATTCACAAGGGTGGTTGTAGTCTAAAGAACAGATTGAGTCTCTCTTTGGGAAGCAGTCCTGCGCATGTGTGTAATTAATGACTCATTTATGTCTTACCTTGTGACAGAGCAATGCTTTAAAAGCTGTTTTCAAGGACACCATAGTTCACACTTTCACACTTTGAGAGCTCCATAAAAAACATGGAGTTCTTCAAGTCATGCTAAACACCCATGGAGCGGTCACAGTTTCAAATACATGAAGTATGTGATATCAGGCTGTTGTGTGCAGCTGAGTGAGGATACCATTTGAATCCACACTATGCTTTTTATGTGCCCTCCTGGAGGGCACAGGTAAACTCTTGTTACTTATTCCTTAGAGTGCTTTCCTAGCTCTATAGGGTTCTTGTATTCTTGTCTGAGATAGAAGGGGGAGGCTGGCAGCACACCAAAGTAGCAAGAGTTTATGGAGAACTCAGGCCTCTGCTCACTGCTTACACTGAATCATATATGGGCTGATGCTTTCATGGGTTGCACAATGCTGAATTATGTCTCAGATGTTTTCCATTAAAGGATCTCTTATAGGGAAAATGAGAGTGAAATACACTTTAAAGTATCACAGCTTCGGATCTGAGGACACAGAGAACGGATGAGTAGTGGGGGTTTGCATCTCACTCCTTAGGACTATCAGATGGAAAAAATACTTAACTATCACCACAAATACAGAGAATCATAGAATGGTTTGTCTTGGAAGGGACCTTTGAAGGTAATCTAGTCCAAACCCCTTGCAAAGTGCAGGGATACTTCCACCTAGACCAGGTTGCTCACAGCCCCATCCAACGTGGCCTCGAATGTTTACAGGGATAATGCAACAGCCACCTCTCTGGACAACTTGTTGCAGTGTTTGACCACCCTTCATTGTAAGGCATTTCTTCTTTATATCTAGTCTGATTCTGCCCTCATTCATTTTAAATCCCTTCCCCTTTATCCTATCACTAAATGCTATCGTAAAAAGTATTTTCCCAGCTTTCTTCTAGGTTCCCTTTAGGTACTTGGAAGGTGCCATAAGGTCTCCCTGGAGCCTTCTCTTCTCCATGCTGAACAGCCCCAACTCTCACAGCCTCGTAAGAGATGTGTTCCATGCCTCTGATCCTCTTCATAGCCTTCCTCTGGACTTTTTTCAGCACATCAAGATCCTTCTTATTTTGGGGATCCCAGAGCTGGATGCTCTGGACTAGGGAAAGCATTTGCCTGCACTGTATACATCTGTGACCAGGAATAAACCAACAGGAGGACCACAGCTAGCAGAATAAAATAATCACCTATTTTTTTCCTGTAGAAACACCACAACTACCAGTTCTGTTAATATGAGGGTCAGAAAAAGGGTGTGAAAACTGTTCCATGAAAGGGGAAAAGCTCTGTTCCATCTTTGACATAGGTTTTTAATTAATTTAATTTTAATTAATAGGGCATATTTCCAACCCATTTAAAACAGCAGGGATTCAAGTAACTTAAAGGGTTTGATGTTTGAGGTTGTCCGGGAATGGCAAGTACAGGACTGTTCCCTAAGGGAAAGCTGAGTGGGGAGCCAATATTGGTAAGATACCTGTCAGAGCATTACTCACCATCCAGACCCACTCTCACATTCAGTTGAGCCAGACACACCTAGAGACAGTCACAGTCAGCCAGAAGTCCAGATCATAAGGCAATATCACAATGAAGACAGAGATCCAAGGTGAAGCAGGAGCAAAATCCCTCAGTTGTGGTTAGGATGAGCTCCAGCAACCACCAACACAATGAGACCAGGCTGGTGTCAAGCCAGGAAGTCAGTGCACAGGTCAAAACTTGGATCAAGAATTACTATAGCACAGACCTAGTACCCTTCTAACACAGCTCAAATAAGAACTGAGGGCTCAGGGCTGTGCTTAAATAGAGCTCTTGGGCCTATGGGTGTAAGTAGAAGCTGCAGATGAGGCTGCTTAGAGCCATTAAGGCTTATTAGTGCACTCAGAGGAGCACGAAGAGTTCATCTGGTCCCTTTTTTCCTTACAGGGTAAAATCTGCAATTATATATTGAAGCAAGCTTTTCACCTCAGCTACCTACAGCTGCTCCTTCCTGACTCAACTCTTGCGAAAGGAGGGGTGAAATGGTGACAGAAGAGCTGTGTGCTAGACGTGAAGCTGAGCCACAGGAAGAACGACTTCCACCTGGAGTGTGGGAGCTTCTGGCAGTGCCACCATCTTAGGGTTAGTTCCCAAGTGCATCTGTTCTCAGAAAACAAGATAAAATACTTCAGTTGAAGGTGAACAACAAAAAGGCAGTGTTTTGTTTTGTGGTTGTGCATATCTTTGATTATGATATACACATGATTAGGGTTGGTAGATGCTATAGGGATACAAACAAGCTCTGTTCAAAAAGAAGATAAGAAAATTTGCATTGTTCTCAGATAACATACTTGCAGAGTCGCTAGAGGATATTCACTGTAATCCTGATGGGTGTTGTCTTGTTATCTAGTGTTAACACACACCACATGGGGCTTTACTGGTAAAGGAAAACAGAGGAAGACTAAAAGCAACAGCAGAGTCTAAAGTAAAGTGAGAATTCTGTAGTCCTGGCAAGGGAGACTTCTGCACACACTCACTTTAGTTTTTGCTTTCTCTGAAGTAGTTTCCTGCTACATTTACAGGTGTAGAGAGCTCTGACAACATGGGAAAAATTAACAAAACCAGAAAAAAAAAACCAGAAATACTGTATTAAAAATATTAAGAGGAAAATACAGCAGTTTTGCATTTTCAGGGAAGCTGTCTTCCTAGCTCTTCCTGGAAGTTTCAGCGTCCAACATCTGTCAAAGCGAACAGAGGCTTTTGTTTTCAGCTTAAACAAAATAATTTTTAGTCCAAATTAAAATTGAGACCTTCATTCTAATTAACAAAACTTGGTTTTAATTAAAAAGCAGCTGGGGTTTGGCAGAGAAACAAGAAACTTCTTAGGTAAATGCTCACTTACAGTGGTTTTAGCCTGTTCTGATGGAAAGAAGCTCAGTTTTCGGTCCCTCCTCTGTGAGAGAGCCTTAGTGCTGCTGATAGAGCGATCAGCTCTGTGGCCTCTGAGCTCATGTGACCTCACTGCATAGCTTCATGTTTTGGAGCAATTACCTGCATTCTGACATTAGTGAAATTAGAATCTTAATTAAAATTAGAAAGGATTATTATTGGGTGGTAAGTACATTGTACATGGTAGGAAACAATGTTTAGAAGTAGCCATTTTATCCTTGAGCTTGGTATTGCGCAGTTGTTTTAGAAGAAATGTTTTGAAGCTTTAAAACCACTGACATTGCTAATGATTTGAGTCTCTAATTTAAAGTCAGCATGTTTATGCTAATCAAAATGGGATGAAAATATCTCCTCTTTGATTCTAAAAGCTGTATGGCAGGTATCTGAAGTATTCTTATTTACAGTACAGTAATTCTCACTGTCTTCAATTTCTTCACAGTTACGAATGCTATCCTTAGGATATTACTTTTGCTGCAGAAATCCATCATTTACCCCAGTCATTCATGGGACTAACATAAAAGAAGTCAAATGTAGTTTTCCACCATTAGAACACATTTTTATTTTATTAGATGCAGAACTCCTCATTCTGTCACAGACCTTGGCACTGCAGAATGTTCTTCCCTCCTTTAGATCTAAGCTTGTCTCTATGAGATATGTCAGTCCCGATCTTCTGCATTACATTTCGTTATTTAGGACATGATGTTACAGGATTTTTAATTCAACTCAGGCATTTTTCAAGTACCCACATATTTTTATTCTTTTGCATCACCAGTTCAAGTATTCTTAGCCCTGATCTGGTTTGTCATTTCTGCAGCTTTCAGTATGCTCTTGTCTGACAAGTCCTCTTTAAATATCTGCTGTATCAGCTCCTCTTCTGTCTTGGAGAATCTCCTTCCCCCCATGTGTCTGTTTTTAGCCTCCAACTTTCCTGTAGAGAACTTCACATTTCTCATGTACAGTGAACTGAGCTTGATAGGATTATATTTAGCTGTTTCAGTAGGATTTTAATCCAGTAATCCTGTTGAGAGGGAGTTCTTGCAGCAAGGAGACCTAATGCACCTGTTTCACCTGCCACTTAGCTTACACACCTTTGCAGACAATTTTCTTAGAACTCTTTGTATTAGTTTTGATACTGTGAAGAAATGGAAAACAGCAATGCATCAACTCTCGCACTAAATGGTAAATGTGAAGGACAGAAAACATTCACATTGTACAGAATGTCAGTTCTTTCTGCCTGCTGCTGGGAAGTAGTGAATGAATTCCTTATTTTGCTTTGCTTACATGTGTGGCTTTTGTTTTCCCTATTAAAACCTCTTTATCTCAACCCACAAGTTGTCTCATTTTCACCTTTTGGATTCTCTCCCCATCCCACGGAGGGCATGTGGGGTGTGTGAGTGAGCAGTTGCATGGGGCCAAGATGCTGGCTGGGGATAACTCATAGGCACAATTCCTTTACCACATGCCAATTTTTTTCAGGAAGGAAGACATGCACACATTAAGATCAGGATGCTCCAGGCTGAGCCTTCTTTTCCAGAATTTCTTGCTGATATGTTGTGTTTTCCTCAGTTACAGAATGGAACAAAATATACTTAAAGTCATAAACCTGTCTTTCAAAAGGACAGAGCCTACTTGTGGGGGGAGGAAGGGACCTCCGTAGCTGTGAGGCTTCTTTCTGGTCCCTTGTCAAGTCAGTGGGCAATATCCACTGGTCCCTCCATTACAGACATTTTATCAAGGCTCTCTTCTCTGTTGCCTTTTGTGAGTCTTTTTGTTGCCTGGGATGATTCTTTCACCCTTTTTTTTTTTTTCAATAACTCTCTTCTATATTGGATGCAATACCAGCCTAAATTTGGAAAAAGAAAGTTCATTAAACTCAGGGTGAGTCCAGGCCCTTCCTTTCTCAGACCTGTTTTGGGTTGCTGGCTAAGCAAGCCCGTTCAGCTGGACCATGACAGGTGTGAATACGGTCCCACTGTGATGAGCTGTTGAGAATGATGCCTCAGCTGAAGCAACAACTGCAACTGGTCCTTAGCAGATGCTGTCTTGCTGTAAGCCTTCCTCCTGAGCCTTGACTGCCAGCTTGATTCATACTCTTAATGTGTGCAGGTTTTGTCTTTCTATTGTATGTCCTTGATGCATGATCCATGAAACATATTCTATTTCCAGGCCTCATCTTAACCTTAAGCAGTGTTGATCATGTCTCAGTTCCTTCGTTTTCTTGGCAGATAGCTAAGTTCACTTAGCTTGTAAATGCTTGGTCTCTAGCACATCATTACTGAATAGAAAACTTACATATTCACCGTTCAGGGTGGTTATATAGTCAGTGCTTGGGGGATTTTGTCAAAGAAAGTGTACTGTCACATTTGATTTCCTCTCACAAATATTCATTAATTCAGTGTAAAGCACAGACATTTCTCAGAGTCTTGTTTGGATTTTTATTTAGCAGTAGGGCAATTGAATCAAGACTCCATCCACCTCTGCAAATGTGTGTTGTGATTACATGGTCTCCAGCCTGTCAGAAGCTTATGAAACATTTTCTAATCAGGGAAAGGCAACTCAAGCAATTTTCTCTCTTTCAGCTCTTGTACCACACAGCTCCTGTGTTACCCGATACTTTGCTTCTATCATAAGAAAGCCCAATGCAGAGAAAACTATGTAAAAGTAACACACCCCATGTGGTTTTAGGTCCTTTCCATGTCATGCAATTCTATTTTGCATTCTTCATCATGTTTTTCTTATCTTCTTAATATGTTAAAGGCCACTGTCTCACATCTGGTCCTTGACAGGCTGATCTTGATATGCTGAGAGCTATGTTTATAGATGTAAACATCACAAATGAAATATGATGTGTATGCTCACCATTGCCCCAGCTACAGGAAACTTCTTGTCATTCCTCTCTGCTTATAGCCTTGCTGTCTGCAAATCTAGTTGGAAGTTGCCTAGATGGCTCTGCATTTCTGTCTTATGAAATATCTGAGCTGTCTTTTCTTTTTAGGTTTTATTTGTGTTTGTACAGTTGTCATGGTACTTGTCCATGAGCAGCAGCTTGAGTCCTGAGCCCTTCATTTATTTACAGAAGAGAATATGCATTATCAAGGATGAGGGAAATTCTAGAGGCCTGTGAAATGGGAATCACAGTGGCCACCTTTGAAAGGATGGAAGGGGAGAAGAAAACAATCAAGGAAAATACCCTTACCCCTTTTCCTTTCCTAGAAATAGCCCAGCATAAGTTATCTCTGTGTAACCCCTAGAAGATAACAAAGTAATGAGCAACAGCTGGCATTAATAAATCAGAACAAATCATGTGGAATTACTCTCTTTTTCTCTACCCGAGGAATTTTCTGAATGGAAGGAAGTCAATGTGATATATTTTAAATTTGGTAATACCTTATTAAGTACAAAGATACAGTCTACATACAACATCTGTAAAGTGGGAATATAAGATACATTGAATTTTAATTTTCTGGTTTGAAAAACAGAAAAGTTGACAGTGGCTCCTGTGGATTTTAGAAAATGGTTAAAGGTACTATAATAGAATCCTTAATTCCATGTACTTTATTGAAATGAATGTGAAAGTTCTCTGCTAGTGATAGTTATGCTGCTTTTTCCTCTATTTTTGCCTGTGTGAAGGCAACTTTGTGAAGTCCAGCCAGTCCACAGCACTTATTTGCTGAAGGAAAGCTTTCACACTGTGTAGGTTTTCTTCAATAATCTTGAACACATACGAGTGGAAAAAACCTCTGCAATTGGACAATTTATTACATTATTCTCCAGTGTGTATTTCTGACCTGATTCTGAGCTGTGGTACTTCTATACTACAGAAATGAATCCACCTCTTCCAAGTGAGTTTCTCCAGTGGGAATGGGTGCAGATTTAAGCTTATTGCGTCCTGAAAACTGAAAAACATAGTTTCAAGGTCTGATTTTTTTCATGAAAGTTTTAACTTAGCAAATAGCTCCATTAAATAATTCTCATAACTAAAAATGGCTGAGTCTAAACTTAGATGATTACTTCTAATAAATTGTAGTGATTCTGAATTCAATCCGGCCTTCATGGGTAGGGTTCTGTTAAGTCAATGGAGTGATCATTACAGTATAACTGTGAGTGTGACTAAAACCAGCTGCTCCTCCCCCAGCATCCCTCAGAAAAGCACTGCTTGTTAGGAGAATGTGTTCTGAACTGCTGTACTTCATACAAATGATACAACTGGGAAGTCTAGAATAAAAAAACAAACAGCAGAGGGAGGCATATGAATAGGAACCGGAGAAAAAATGTGGACTTAAGACCTGAAAGCAAACGAGATGGAAAGAGAGAGCATGTGGTGCAGCGGGACAGTGAAGGGCACGGCTGCGCAGGTGGGAGATGGGAGGGTGACTGCTGGTAGGTACCCAGCCTTTGAGCCTCTGAGAAACCAGCGCATTGCTAGGATTAAAAAAAATGTGGGGGGAGGCAATTTTGGATTTCCTGGAATTGCAAGGAGAGGGGATAACTGGGTTTGTTTTTATTTTCTATTCAGCGTGTTTCAGATGAAACATTCTCAACTCAGGGAATTTTTGCTTTATTTACTCCCAGTTAGCACCAACTACTGATCACTGATTCAGGAACTGGGTGGAAAAAAGAGGGAGCATAATTAAACGCTTTAAGAGATACCTTTCCTTCCTTAGTCTCTGCTTTGGCCAAACACTGCTCCTGCTTCCATCCCAGTCTCCTATTTCACTTCAGGTCATGCAGTGACCATGGGGAGGTAGTTTTTGATTGTCTGATGACTGCTCTCTTCCACTGTCCTCTCTGCAACTCCTTCCCTTCTCACTCCTTTCCTTCAGGCCTCTCTGTGGCTGCATATCCCCGACATTTTACTTGACATCCCCAGCTGTAACAGAGGTCTTGAACACCTTTTCTTTCTGGTAAATCCATGGATTTCTCTGGTACTGCAAAAATGGCTAAGCAGGCTGTAGAGCTGTTAATACCACTAGTCATATGCATGCAAAAAAGTCTAAAAAGAAAATGTTGATTTTAAACAATTTTGAACTGAAAAATTCTAAAATGCTACTGATTAAATCCAACCCAAATCTAGGTGCAATTGTGTGGTTCTGCCTCTAAATACCCTCCCCTGTCTTCCATCAGATACAATTTTTGTGTCTACTAAAAGCAGCCATCAGCCTATTGGTGATGGGGAGAGACTGCCTCTTACTAAACCTATCTGCAATGTATGGCCCTATGAGGTGAAAACCAAAAACCAGGCAAAACACTTCCAGGTACTCCAACCCTACTAGTGCAAACACTTGTGAATAATAATGTAATCAAGTGGTAGCTAAGTTATTTTTGTCCTCAGAAGTCTAAGTTTTTTCTTGAAAAAGAGAGGAAGTTCTCACATACATGTTTTTATCTATCTCTGCAAATCATGTACTGCTGCAAACATTAGTTGTGATATCAGTCTGTGAGGATGGTGATGGGTTGTGAAAATGCCTTGCCTTCTTAAGCAATCTTAATCTAAAGCCTCAGAGGGACAAAGCTTTTTCCTTCTATTGCTGAATTTGCAGAGACTTAGGTGAAGGACAGTCTCAGAAATGTTTCCCAAAATTATATTCTTTGGGTCTTATTCAGGGTTTGGTGTGGGTTTTCTTTTTTCCCCCTTGCTAAGTTGGTATCAATGCCACAGTGCCACAGTGTTTGTATTTTCTCATTTCCTCAACGTCAGGACTGTCCCAGCTTGCTCAGAATTTTTCAAGAATATTTGTCTGCATTAATGAAGATGTGCTTTACCTCTGGGCCCTCCCTTTGTGTTTTGAATTATGGGAAAAATTATCTCTCTGATAAATTTCCACATTTTCTTCAGTGTTTTCGAGCCTGTAGTTTTCAAGAGCTGTAGGGATACACTGCAATGGTCCTCTTGCTGGTTTAAGTCCCGAACGTGGTATTGCTTACCCAGATCCACGGGCCAGGGGCTGAGGGATAACAAAAAGACGTCAAAACTCTCCATCCTGAAGTGCTAAAATAGGAGCCCTGTCAAACTTCTGGTTAAATTCCATGGGGCCAGGATTTTACCCTTATCTGAAAGCCATGGGATTTCTCCTTCATGGTCAGTGTCTAGTTAAGTAGATAGACCTGACCCTGAACTCCAAGTCTAAGCAACTAAGTCAAATGTTTTGGTGCAGTGTGAGTCTTGTCTGAATTACCACAATTCAGACCCATCTCTACTGCGCATAGTAAAACCAGTTTTGAAACACATGCTTGGTATGTCCCAAAACACGGGCTGGTGGCCTTTCATAAGCAGTATGCATTGTGTTTCACTGTAGAGTGCATTTGCATGTTAATAGCAATATAATCATATAGAAGTGTCCTCACAATATCTCCAAGAGCTAAGTAAAGTACAGCTGATCTTAGTACACTTCCACTACAGTTCAGAGCTGCTTGTGTACTGAAGGCTCCTTTTGCTGGTGTCAAGCCCAAGCACAATGAATGGTCTGTGGGATCAGTGTGTAAAGATGCAGATGGCTCCTAGAAGCACTCTCACTTATCCTCTGTGCCCGACAATGCATAAATCACTAGCACCATCTGCCTGCTATTTCTTTCAGCGTCTTGGACATTTTAACTCATTGGGAGGTGGCAGGGAAACTCATCTCAAACAACAAGGGATTTGCCAAAAAGCACAAGGCTTTAATCCCCAGGAAGACCAATACCTCATCATTTTGCTAGCACTCTGTTGCAGGAAGAAATGTCTGCTTCATTTTGTAGTTTTATTGAGGTAGAGAATGGGCTATTCAAAAGTCTGGGGTATCAAGCAGGAAATCCTCATTCCCTGTTTTTCTGTGCTTCAGTGAGAGTGATGACGGGTTCATATCCTGACAAATCTCACCATCATTCTGTTTGGCCTGGAGTCACTTGCAGTCACCCCTGTGCTTGCCTGCTTACTATAAATAACCAACAGTCAGAAAAAAAGAATTCACAGCTTCTTACTCTGTTGCTGGCATTAGGAAGCTATTTTCATGATGCTTGTTAAGTATTTTGGGCTTTGGCTTGGATTTCTACAATCATGTCTATAGTAAATCACATTAAAGGAGATTAGTTTTGCTACATGTTGAGTTCTGTTCAAGGAAGTTTTTACTAGAGAGGGTGAACAGGGGCGGGCAACACACCAGATGAGGGGAGTATTCAAAATTGTCTCAGCTACAGAGAGCAAGCAATGTGGGAAGATGCAGTCTGAGAGAGAAAAGGCTATAGGAAAGAAATAAGGTGAAGAGAAACCCTTAGGGTATGTGAGGAAAAGAACTTGTAGGTGAGAAGAAGATATCTGTAGCTGGAGCAAGACTAAACTGAGTGGCTGTGGGAGACAGGGACTCTAAACTGCTGATTTCGTAAGGGCAGGCTCAGGGGAGAATTCTCGTTTCTACTGCTAAATGCAGGGGTTTTTTCTAATTAAAGCATTTACAAATTTTTCATGATGGTGACCTTCTTAACATGATTTGGAAATGTAATGAACATTTTCAGTATCTGAATGTTTTACTAGCATCTGTTACCTTTGAAATTGTCCCTGTTTTGATCTCTGAAGGCACCTGTTGTTTTCTTGTGTTGCTAACTGCTCATCCCCAGTGCAGGTACATTCCCTGTGCTGAGTTTAGGCAGCACTCCTGATCCAGACGAGTAAGTGTGCTGGGTGAGGGCTGCATGTGGCCAGGCACTGAAACAAGCCAGCAAAGGCACCCTTCTCTTGCTCATTTCCTGGCTCTGACTGCATTTCTCAAATGCTATTGTTCTTCCAATGCCAGTTCTTGGGGATATGTGAACCTGCATGCATAAACCTGAGTGGTGTTGAGGTTCATAGGTGTCTAAGGAACAAGAGTGATCAAACAGCTATAAAACAAGGATGTGCTTAGTCATTTCACTCACAGGCCTGAGAGAGAACGCATTTTTCTCTGACCTTGGTTTCCAGAATGATGGAAGCATTAGCAATGGATTCCTCAAAAGAGATTTTTGCTGTTTTGAGCCCTTTGAGTAAGATATTTCAAGTCTTATCCATATACAGAATTCAATGAGATTTTCAGTAATTGTTTACTTATACCAGTGCAGGACAATATGTGTATAGCCCTAAGTTCTTTTATGTGGATTTTTATCAAGTTGATTATCCAAACAGCTGATAAAGTCTGTGTGGGTGTCTGTATAAGGGTGTTACATTTGATAAACCAATGTAAGTCATAATTTAGCTGGAGTAATATAGGTGTGTCTGCAAGCAAGATGCTAATGTGGATTTTCTACCCTTAAATGTCATAAGAATTAGCTGTTCTGCTTCTTCCAGTTTTTTTTATTTTTACATCTTTCCTGCATCTTCTTGCATATATGCATTTTGAATTATTTACAATATTTCTTTCGGATACTCCCTGAGAAAATCTCCCATGTTCTTGTTTAGAATACCTTATGCACACCAAGGGACTTATTTTGGTGCAAGCTATTTTTCTAGCATTTTTTTTTTCAATTCTGTATGTGGCTTTAGATCAGAAGAACATATTTTGATTAAACTGTAAAGCATCAAGAGACTCCAGCATTATATTCTTATCTAGTTGTACAACCAAAAGAAATTCTAATCTGCAGCAGTATCTTATAAAAAGGAAAATATCCTGCCTAACGCCCAACACATTTTGGTCTGGCAGAAGTTTTATGGCAACTGCTGGATTGCTGTGAGTGCACAGAAATCAGTGGAGGCACATCTTGCAACCACCACTCCAGGCTGTAACTTTGTAATAAAATCTCCCAGAGCCCTCATTCCCTGTCAGCACATCCTTGACTTCCATTTTGCAGAGAATTCCCTAGAACTCAATGATCTGCCAGAGTCAGATTATTCCATCTTTGGATACATTGCAGAATACATAATTTCTTTTATTTTTTCTGCAGCTGTCCAGGAAGGAACAAGTGGTGGATTTTCACCTTTTCAAATAAAGGATTTTGGATTGTTAGACAATGCAGAATAACTGTGTTAAAAATATGGGTCACATTGCTTTGGTTTTCTTGCTTTACACATGGTAGAAGGAATAAAATAGTATTTTTTAAACCTGTGACTTGCAGAGTTATGCAAGAGTTTGACTCCTAGATTGTATATCATTATAAATAGTGTTTAAAAACTGGTATCTGGATAGGTACATGTTGGACTTTGGGGTTACATTTGGGGCTTAAGTAGTGAAACTGAGGAAGAAGAGAGAAAAAAACTTCTCTGTCTGCCTAGCTTCCTGCTGGTTTTTGTTATGCTCTATCATAGCAAAAAAGCTAGGGTTACCTGCAAGAGAAACACCACTAGTATCTACATGGGTAAAGGGGGAGGTAGAGCTGGAGTAAACGTCTCTGATGCAGCCAAGCTCCGTGTGACCCCAGCAGACTCATCCAACAATGCATTCCCGGTGTCTTTGCTCTTGAGCTTGCTGCAGGAGTCAGGATGGTGCTGCTGGAGAAGTAGCATAATTGTTGCTCTGACTCCAACCAATGCATCCATCAAAGCCTTGGCAAATGGAGCCAGGATTCAAGATCAAGCTTGTAGGTATCTATGTGTGCTTGCATCTAAGAGCTGGTGTCCTGTGTTTAACACAGGGCACAAACACCAGGTGGGAGGGATGGCAAATATGCTGGCCTTCTGTCTTCTTTAATCAGGATCTGCCACTGAGTGCACTCACGTGGACAGGAGTGTCACCATAATGTGTTTGTCCTTCAGATAACTTGAATTGTGTTGCAACAGATACCAGGCTGGCAGGACAGACAAAGAGAAACCGTTACCAAGCTTTAAATATGTAATGGGCACATGTTCTGTACTGGTTTGGGGTCTTGAAGAAGGCTGGCTGTGAAAAGGGTCCCAAAGAAATGGATTTTTGGTGAGCTACCTTGTCCCCCAAAAGCAGCCAGCCCATGTTAGTCTTCCACAGCATCCATTTTGCTGCACAGGGCAGGTCATGCATGGGTCAGTGGTGCATTTGCTGTGTGCTTTAAGGAAAAATGGTGCCAAACCTCCCAGCAGGTAATGGAGTTCAGGGGCTTCTCCTTGTTTTCAGTCTTAGATGGCCTCTAAAGAATGAAAAAGTGTCTGCTGTGACAAGTGCTTTGTTCAAGTGGCTCAGTTCACCTGCAGTACCAACCAGGATTTGAAGAGCTGACTAAAGCCATTTCTGTTCCCAGACAAAGGAACAGGTAGAATTGTTGGTCTTGCTTCCTAGGAATAAGCTAGTGGGGAATTGCAACGTGATAAGTAATGAGCTGTACTGGATTGGAGTACTACTATTGAGGTAATTTGCTTCTATTCTGTTCTAGTCAGCGTGAATTCCCTGCTTTTCAGAAATTTACTAGATCAAGTCACCTTATACATCAAGAAGTAATAAACTATGCTTAAGTAAG
Organism: Edolisoma coerulescens; assembly: GCA_013397115.1. Taxonomy (NCBI): domain Eukaryota; kingdom Metazoa; phylum Chordata; class Aves; order Passeriformes; family Campephagidae; genus Edolisoma; species Edolisoma coerulescens. The sequence goes on along the minus strand of VWZW01000843.1, from coordinate 262,393 downwards.
CTTTTTTCCCCACATGCAGCTTCTAATTAGTACAAATGATGTTAGGCTATGTTTGTCTCACTGTGAAATAGAAATGGGAATTAAAAAACAGAGCTAACACCTGAGATATTAACATGTGTATGCACACAAATGACTTAGACAAATTTTTGTGCACACAGGATAATTAAACCATCTTAAACTTTAAAATTTAAAAAAAAAAAGTACTGAAATAACAATAAGACAAGAACAAGAGGTGCGGGAAGAGTAGTTACAGCTGCAGGAACCAGAGAGGATTTTCTTTTTTCCAGCAGATGGCAGAATTTTCTCAGCTACGAACAGGCAACAGCTGTTATAGATCCCTAAAAGGGCAACATCCAGCCTTTCTTGACTTGCAGATCCCTGAAAAATCTGGTGGAGTTAGGAGTTCAATAGATAACAAAATAGATATTCTCTTCTGATGGAAGAGGTGTGGAAGTCACCTGGCAGGACAGCTAGCAATAGCCCATGTAGCTCAGATTTAACTACAGCTGAGCTGTCATAGCTTGTCCATAATACGTGTGAAAGCCCACAGAATTTTTCCACGTAGCTTTGACATGCAGTTTAGGAAGTTCAGACAAGCAAATGTGCTGAGTGGAAGGGTAGTAGAAGGATATCCCAGCTTTTGTGACAGCTCCCAACATTTATTTTCAGCTACTGATGAAGGTAGCATCCTGGGCTAGACAGACCTTTGATATGACATCATATGGCTGCTCTTCTGATACTTGGCTATGCTACTTTAGTCAATTGTTTAAATAATGTGAGAAAATAATATTTTACTAGAGATGTTTTTTTAGCCCTTATTCACCACTATGTGGTAAAGCAGCTGCTGGGTAAGGCAGTGAGGTTTAAACTCCAGGCATCAACACATTATTCTCTGTACTCATGTAGCTTGTGCCAAAATTGTTTTTTATTGTGTTGTTTGTTTTTTATAATAAATAAATAGAGTGTTTTTCAGCTACAGAAACATGTGGTCAAATAAATTTTTTTCAGAGTCCAATTCTGGCACATTTCTTATCTGATGTCCTATTCTTCAAGTCAATCCATTAGAACTGATGGGCAGAGTGCTGTTCCCTGCTCTGCTACCAGTTTCTGTCTTCCTCAAATTGTAGCCCAGCTGTGAAACTCTACAACGAAAGTTAATGCTTCTGCCTGTGTTCTCTTAATACAAGCAGAATTTTAAATCGATGAGAATTCAAGAACTTTCCCCCCTCTCTTTGGGAAGGTAGTAGGAGAGGATTGAATGCAGTGTGGTTCTGCATTAATTCATACATTCTGTTCAAAATCCAGGTCAGTGGAGCAGAGAGAAAGTCACTTAAAAATCAGCTGTCGTATATTTCTTGTTCTTCTAATGAGCCACATTATATAGGAGTAAGGAAGTACTAATTCCTGTGTCCAGATGTGTAGGTTTTATTCATGGTCTTTGGTGTCTGAGCTCACCTTACTGTGTATCTTTTGTGCAGGTTTAGAATTTGTGGATTAGCGGAATCCAAGGTTTGCCATAATACTTCTATTAGCAACCTCTGAACAGATAGATATTCAACCATCTGTCACGGGCATTGTTTACAAGGTGGCCAAATTGCTCCTTCAGCTCTAGGACGGTAAGAGACCCTGAATAATTTTGCTGTGGCTTTTACTGTGTTCATTCCCAGCCATCTGCAGTCCCTGGAGCATCACGGATGTCCCCAGACATCCATTTTGAACCTATTTTCCATCTGTTGCCTTCCCGCCTATCAGCAGTACTAACATGCCCCAGAAGATTTTGCTGCTTTCTCTGATGGCAAGAGCAACATTTGGAGCCTTCTGTTGTGTGCTGGTGCTGCTGGGAGCTGGAAGGCAAGCACCAGGAATTAACAGCTTCAGAGCCCTGCAGATTAGGGTTAGATTCAGAATTAGACAGTGGTCAAAGCCATGTGCTAGTTCTGGGAACTGAGAACCTCACCTACAACCTTTAGGGTGTTACCAGGACCTGACACCTGAGTGTTCAGAGCTGTTAATATGATTCCCCTCACCATGGGTAGCTGGGCAGAGGGCAGGGCCTTGATTCCATCTTGGTGTACTTGCTGGTCAGACTAGCTGAGGCAGCAAACCAAAAGCAATTTACTGCCCTGCGACCTGGGAATGAGGAGAAGGAGGAAGGGTAAAGGTGAATTTGATGTGTCTTCTGGGCATAACTATCTGCAAGATGGCCAGTTATCCCCTCAGGTGCTCAGGACTGAAGGCACAAGCACAGTTGACCTCTGCACAGTGCAGAGGGAGTGGAGAATGGAGGCAGACAGTTTCTTGTGCTTTGAGGGATGGGATAATGTTGGAGATGGGAAGAAGCTGTCAGAGCTAGTAGAGGTAGTGACTTGGGAATAATACCCAAAAAAAGAAATAATACCTATTGATTTAGTGATCTTACCTCAGGCCTGGGACACAGAATTTATTAATCTTTCAGCTGTGCATGCACTTTGGTAGTTCATGGTTTCCATACAGGCTCTCTTTTCCTTGGTGCTTCACCTTGTAAATTCTATATCAGCCACGTGGGAGGAAGACTGCAGAATGTCTCCATACTTCCTTTTCACACCGGCCTCCCTGCCACAGCTGCATCCACATATCCATGTTTCATAGAGAAATTATTGGTGATTCACAGAAAGCAGTATTGGAGTACTCATTCTTATTTTTCCGCAGGTACTATGGGGCATCAATGAACAGCCAAACTGTTATTTCCTACTGCTACTTTTATCTGTAAATGACTGCAGGAATTGGGATATTACGTGATTGTGTTGAAATGATGGGATGGCATCAGGAACTATATCTCTGAAGGAGAAAGATTCTTTATGAGCGAGTCTGAGAGGCTAAGTCTAATGATAGGATGGAAAGATAGATAAATGGGTAGGCAGACACCCATTAGCAGCTCCAGAAGCCAAAAAGGTAAAAAAGCAAGAACAGAGTAGAGCAGAACAAAACTCATAAGAGAGCAGAACTGAAAGTGGTTTGGTAGGGAGGTATTGTGAATCTTGTTCTGTAGCAATGCAGCAATGAATGTTGCCAACATAATTTGATTCACTGTCATGTTGGGTAATAATCTGAGCCTTCATGGTGATCTTCAGAGCTTCTTTTGGGTAATGTGAACATCCAGGTTAGGAGGTGTTATGACCACCCCCTGAAGGCGAGGGCAACTCAGGTTCGTGTTGATAGATCCTGCTCTTCCTCAGCTGGGGCGTGCAAACCCGGCCCCAGCAAAGCACCCTGCAGCCTCCAAAAATGGCTGATTGCTTTGAGTCATTAACCACTAACATTTCAGTCTCTCACAGGAGGTATTTCACTGGAAGCAACCCTTTCATTCAGCTGAACTTAAGAAGAGCAGCTACCAGCACCAGCAAGGCATGGAGACTCTTCTGCTGCCACCTTGCTGGTCACACAGAAGTTTCCCCATCCTAGCAGCCTCACTTGACTCCCTGGCATGAGTCAGTGATTCTCCATATTAAAACAAGTTCTCTGCTGCCTTCCTGCTTTAGAGATGGAAGTCGATATTTGGCAGGGGAATGGCCTCATGTCAGAAATTTGCTATTTTCTTCTCTCCTGACAATAGACCATTTTTGAAAAGGTTATAAAGCACTCCAGTAGCTCAGTTAATGTGAACTCCAGAAAGACTTGTCAGAGTTTGGTACCCATTTTCCTGAGAAATCTGATCTGCAGTAAGCACAGTTCTTGCCCAAGCTGAGACATAGCAAGTAAGAGCCTTGCAGATGCTGCTTCTGGCTGATGAAGACTTTGTGGTCCTTGGCTGAGAGCAAAGAGCAAAAGCCAGCCTATTTGGGATTTTCAGTGCTCCTTCTACTGCATCAATCCTGGCAGCAACAGGACAAGAACTGGAGTACAGCAGGGAGTGATGGGGAGGTGGAGTACAGTGGTGAAAGGGGGCAAGGTGCCTAGAGAGAAGAGTGGAGAAGGGAGTTGTTGGAAGAGAACAAATGCTAGAACCTGTATAAAACTGGATAAGGGATTTGACTGTTTCATGCACTTTGAGAAAAGAGTCTGGGATGCAAGAAAAATTAGTTTCTCCTAAGGAAAAGAAACCACATTGTGACAGCATGAAAGACTAACAATCTATTTCCAAATAAAATGGAAACAAGATTGACAATAATTAACTAGTAATGGAAATTAGGAAGTAGAGGAGACAAGAAAGAGAAGAGGGAGTAGCAATAAAATAGCCCTGCAAAGATATTGCTTGAAACATTTTGGATACTGATGGGGCAGAGGGAAGAGAAAAGGAAAGTAATTTTAAATATGTTTATCCATCATATTTTATGATGGATAAACAAACTAAACATGAAGATGAAAAGAGCTGTCATGACACTTTCCAGACCAGCTTTAAAACCAGAAACAGCAACTTCCTACACATCTACAAGGCTTTACCACATACGTATCTCATACAACTGCTCTTTCTAGAAGAGTTTGCGCTCCAGCTTCCTACACTGGTTGTTGAAGCACTGTTATGCCTGTGATTTCTTTTATACTGTTGACAATTTAGAGGAACTGGTAATGTTCAGTCATTAACAAAGTCATCAGAATTTTGCCTTTGCTTCTGAATGTTCCTGGCACAATTAATAAAGGAAGGAAGTTTAATTAACAGGATACTGGTAACTTCATTATTTTTCCTCTGTAGAGCTCCTGCAGAAAGACTGAACAGGATTAACTGCAGAAATGGAAGAGGGGAATAAAAGAACAAAGAGAGAGGTGAAAATGGGCTCCTTAGCAAATAGCTGTCTAATTAGGCACTGTCTTGCACCGTGAGTTAGATCAAGAGAAATTTCATCCTTGCTGCACATCCATTGACTCCACCAGAGACAGAGCAGTACTGAAGAAAGCCTTGGCATTCTCAAATATATGTTTCCCTTGTAGTGAACATCTAAATTAATTGTGCCTATGTAGAAGAAAAGTGGAAGAAAAATGAGATCCTGTTTCTAGTTTTGCTATTGACTTGCCAAAAAGATACTGTTCATATGGTTAGCTTCTGGGCATCAGGAGTGAGACTGTTCCTTGTGCCAGGCCCAACTCTTAGGCCAAAAATGTGTCCTTCAGGACTTAAGGAGCACAACATTGCCTGGGATTGAGAAAAACAGGGATGGACAGAGCTCTCCATACAGCCCAAAATGGAGTGAGCTTTCCCGTTCCTGTTGTGTACAGCACCTCCTTCTGCAGCCATTATATTTTGCTTGCTGTTGATAAAAGCCTCTGTGAGAAACCACAAATGGACACACAGCTGCACCACGCCTCTCAAAGCAAGCGGAAACTCTGCGAGTCCTTTTCATGGCTGCTCCTGTGTTTCATCTTTACAAAGCTTGTTTCAGTGGAATACCGTATGGTCTCATTCACTAATGACTCTGAAGCTCTTTTATCTTTGGAGGAAAGGCTTTACAATGACAACTGTAATATTGCAATCCTATATTAATCTCTGAATGTCTGGTACAGATGGGACTAGAATTTGTGTGTGTTATCTAGTTCAATAAAGAGCAATGTAGTGTTCTCAGTAGATCCCTGAATGACCTTTCTAGGCTTTAAAAAATGACATATCCACGTTTGTTATGCTTTTGCAGCATCATCTTCTACTAATATTTTCTCCTTGACTGGAAACCAATACCAAATTACTGAAGTAAAGGAAGCTGTATGTGTTTAATAACCCTAGTCATCCCTGTCTAGCCCATCACCCTGTAATCAAGATCTCATTTCAGACTGCAGACCTATGTGAAAATGCTTTTCTTTTTTGCTGTTGTTCTTGTTGTTTTTATTTTAAGAAGTGCTTATTCATTTGGTTTTTATTATGACTCTGTATTTCTACTTGGCACTAAATGTCTTGCATCAACTATAGCATCTACCGTGGACCTAATACCACAGAAACCAGTTCAAATCAACATAATCCACTGGATGATGTTGTTATGCTCCTCTTTGAACAGAGAGGTCCCCTTGGTCACTTTTCAAATCTGCATATGCAAATTTCCTTATGTACCTCCATAGGTTTCCAAGGAGTACCAAAAGGGTAATACCTTAGAAAAGTAAGCAAGAGGCATGCATCCCTGAAAAGAACAACTATTTCTAAACTAGCAATTGTCTGCAAGAAGTAGTCAGTAAAGAAAGACCACATCTTTCAAAAGGATACCTCCGTTGGGCACAAGTTTGGGTGGGTAATAGCCAGACCAATAAACAAATGTGACACTGATGGATAGCTGCTACCCTCCTGACTGAGATAAGGAGCAATGTATGTTCGTTTCAGCTTACAGACACACAACTAAAACTGAGATGCACAGGAAAGTGTAATGCAAGTACAGAAAATCAATGAAAAAATTAATTAGGATCTACAGAAGTGTCTCTCTCAGGAACTTTTAACCCTATCTGATTTTTTTTGTGTGTGTTTCCATAGACAGATCAAGGATTTAGAGAGCAAGGGTCAAATTAGAAGACACTTCAAATTGTAGTCTAACAAAAGGACCTGTACTTCTCATTCTTTTCTTTGCCTTACATTTGTAATTCTCAATTGGGGGGGGGGGGGGGGAATTATCACCTCCAATGCTCTCATTGTACTTCCGAGTTAATTTTTTGAGCCCTGCAGTCAGCAAATGTGTGTCTGCAGCGTGCCATATGAGGCTGTACTTCCCCAAAGCAGACCAAGAGAAGCGTGTCCCTTGGGGCACACTCTCTCCTCTGTGTGATGGGGAAAGAGACTGACTACATTCCACAGTGAAGGAAGCCAGAGAATGATTCCGGTAATGTAAAGACAACGTTTGAGTTCTCCTAAAGGGGAGGGCACCTTTGGGTCAGAACTGCTGGATAGGGATGTATTAGTGGGAACTGTAAGAAGCTGTCAGGCACTGAGGCACTGAGACACTGACACTGGCAGGGAAAAGCAAATTAGAAGAATGTAATTGGTCCAAGTAAAGTAGCACAGGTTGAAAGTACAGATAGTCAGAGCAGCTACTGGAGTGAATTTATGCTAGTAATTTGACCCTTTCCACCCATCAAGAAGTGAAACACAAGGCAGAGAACAGCCAAGATGTTGAATAAGACTCCTCATTATTCCAGTCAGTTCAAGCAGGGTAAGGAGCTGGAATGTATTTCAGAAGAGTGACAAAGAAAAAGGAATAAGCATGAGAGCAGATGTGCTGAGCTGGTTGCCTGCCTTCTAAGTGCAATATGGATATATTCACATAAAGGAAAAGAAATGTGGGAAATAGACCAGGAAGGTCTGAGATGACTCTGCTCTCAGGTGGGCAAGAGTGGCTGTCAGTAGTTGCTTTATGTTGAGGGCCTTGATGCAGTGTTACTTTTGGCAGATGACCAAAGGGCATGAAAATGGCCCCTGATACCTCAGTATGTCCTAAACAGTATGTCCTAAACAGTATGTCCTCTTTGATGTGCTACTTCTTATTGATTTGGATTCACAAAACTTTATTGCTGGAGCCAGATCCTCAAATCCATACACGGAAGTTAGCAACTTCTTCTCTCTGTGTGGTGAGTCAGAAATGGGATGAAAACAAGCCTGTCTGCTGATGAGATGGGCTGCGGGAAACACAGCCATGAAGAAAGCATACTGCAGGGGATGTTCCTGAATTCAGCTCTCTCCTAATGCCAGGATGGACTCCCTTTTTCTCTTAGGCACCGAGTCTGACTTTTGGGTACCCTCCCTCCCCACTCTTCCTTTTAGAGGGGCACATCAGAGAAGGAAATCTGACATTTTTGGGACAAGGAAGAGTTTGCACATAGCTTAGTGAGGAGAGAAAGTCAGGGTGGGAAATGAGTTCCCACCCTTGTTCCAAATCAAATCAAGTTCTCTTTTCACTGGGCTGCAGGTTCATATTGCCTCTTGCTCTCTGATTCCCTGCCTTGGAAATCTTCTTTGCTGTATGCTGGCCCAGCTTTAACAGGCAGACTGTATTATCTTTACTTTTTTCTTATCTTCTTTGCTGTCAGTATCGTGATAGATAATAGAAAAAAATTTTTACTGTTGAGGTGGTCAGGCATTGGAGTAGGTTGCCCAGGAAGGTGCTGGAGTCACGATCCCTGGAGGTGTTTCAGAGGCGTCTGGATCTGGTGCTGGGTGATGGTTTAGTGGTTTAGTGGTTACAGTGGCAGTGCTGGGTGGATGGTTGGACTTGACGATATTAAAGGTGTTCTCCAACCTTGGTGATTCTGTTATTCTGCGTGGGAACACCGAGACAGAGACTTGAATCAAGTTGCATACATCCTACTCTGCTGCCCCAGCAACTGAATTGCAGAAACCACTTCACTAGACATGTCCTAAACATTTGAGAAGCTGATTTCACTCTTGCAAAACTTCTGCTGACTCCAGTGCACCCACTTGTACAAAGATAAAACTCCTATTTAAATTAGTTTTCTCTGAAGAATACATCTATGGAATTCTAATACACAAGATTGATTTCTTTTTTTAAACTTGATATCTGGAACAGTTAAAATACACCTACAAAAATAATAATTTTAAAAAGTGTTAGTAAAGTCATTGAAATGCCACCTGATTAGTGAATCCATCTGTATTAGAGAACATTGTTATTTTAATAACTGGCTCATGACACATGTTCTACCCTCTGCTTGGAAGAAAACCCTCCATCTCTGCACAATTATTTATTTATTTTATCAGGACCTCTAGTGATAAAATCATCTGGGCAATGTTTCATGAAGAAGTAACTGGTTGTAGAAACTGAATTTGTGAAATAATCTCTTAGAAAAGTGACAGGGGAAAAATGCAGAGAGAACAAAAGGAAAGGCCTAATGTATTTTTACTTTGAGTCAAGTCTGTCAACCTATAAAATTTCCATTGCCCAATTTTCCTTTGTCCTGACTGCCCACAACATCTCTCAGCATGGCAAACAGTAGCAGACTTAGGCTTTTAATAAAATGCACATTTAACCAGAAGAGACCCTGGGAAAATTTCCTCAAATGCCAACTATCCTGGGCTAGAGCAGCAGAAGCTTTTTGTTGGAATTACACAGCCCTTTGGGACATGTAAGAAAAGCCTTGTGATGTGTAAAGAGTAGCCACTGTGTTTATAAGGGATGGTAAATGAATCGCTTTCCCACAGTGGCCATCTGTAATAATGTCACTTTAGAAGGATTACATGATCTTCCTCTTGCTTTTAACCTGCATCATTTAGCCATGGAGGCTGTACAACATGCACTGGCATGCAGAGCCTAAAGAAAAGGAGTTCTTTAAGGTGGTCCTTGGGTTTCATCTCTTTCAGATTCCCTCAGCAGGCCTGACTGATAGTTTTTTTTCAATTTCTCTGTGTAAGAAAGCACAGTGACTTGGCTTTGTAATCCATTGTTCACACAGATACCGCCTGCCACAAGCAGTGCTCTGCTAATCTGCTGGGACACCTTCATCATTCAGAGGGGAGGGATGTTTCTTCACGCTTTTGGCTGGGGGTGCCTCGGAGGCCTTTGGGTTAAAAGACCAGATCAGTGAGGCAAAAGTGACAGCAAACTTCAGAGCGATTCAGAGAGCTCAGTCTTGCACATGGAAGAGTGAAGTTACCCTGCTGTTGAGAAAAATCGGCCTGTTACATCTTTGGCAGCCACTTTTCCTTGCAAGCAGACACGCTTCTGAGCTCTTCCACCATGCTTCCCTGATGGGAACATAATTTCTTGCAGAGCAGGGGTATTTTTCATAGAATCAAAGCTGAAAAGTTGTTTTCTGCAACAATAGTATAGGCTATCTATCAGGCTACAGGCTGTTCTTAGTCACATTTATACCAGTGCTGCTTTTCTGCACCCCTTTCTGCCACCTGAAGGTAGAAAATACCAAGAAAAGGTCATACAAAACTGTCACAATATTGCAGGTCATTGTGCTTAATTATGTATTATTTAAAAACATTAGCCTATCCTCCACACTTTTTTTGAATGGAAAATTCTCCTTCCCTACTGATCAAAGAAATGTCAAATTTAATTTTGGCTTTACTCTATAGCTAATGTGATCAATTTTTGCTTCTTAATAGGTGAAAAGCAATTCTGGTCTTCCAGAAGTAGTTTATCAGCATTCATATGTCCAGAAATAACTGGTGAAAGCAACACCTGCTGAAAGCAAGACAGAGGAGAGAGATTTTCAGGAAGATTCTTTTTAACACAGAAAAAAGGAGAAAACATTTGATGTGACTGGCAGATAAGGTTTTGTGTCACCAGGCCACCACCATAATAGAAATGAATTGGCAGCTTTTCTACGTGGGCATGGTTAAATTAATGCAATGGTACCTAGCAACATTAATTCAAATAAAATGTAAAAAAGAAATGCAAAAAATGGAGGCCAATCTTTTGAAGGTGGCTATACTATTGCTCTTTTATTATACACATCTGTAATGGTAAATTGTCATAAAAGATTTTTAGTGGAAACTGTATTTGGTTTTTTTCAGGCCAGGCATTAAGCATCTGCTGCCCTAATTGTACTACAAAATAATTCCTCATCATAAAATGAGACTTCTCCTGTGCACAGCTTGTAATTTTACTGCCTTTTATAACTCCAGCACTTACTGCATATTTATATTTTTGATTATTCTATTCAGAAATTAACAATCTCATAGTTAATTAATAAACCTTTTTTTTTTTTTCCACTGGGCATCTGTTGCTAAAAGATGAGATAATCTTGAAATGTTAGGTAAAGACACTTAAATGACACCAACATGCAAAATGCTCAGAAATATCCAGACACATTTAACACTGGCAGCCACTAACAAGACTGTCAAGTGCCTGTCGAATTTCAGATGTTTTCCTTGCGAGGCTTGGTAGTGCCTATGAGCACTGCCAACAGATTGTTAAAATAACCCCAGGAACACACCCTTTCCAGGTCAAAACCAACTGTGAAGCTGAGTGCACTGTAATTATAGTGCACTAAATGAGTTACAGCTTGAGCTAATCACACCCCACTGAACTAAAAAGCTGTAATTACACAGGCAGATAATGTGAGCTTGGCAGGATCTCCTGTGACAGCCTATGGCTTTGAGGGAAGGAAGCTTCATAGCCAGTTTGCTGGTCATTGCACGCTGGGGCTCAACTGGGCAAATTTGCAATTCAAGAGGTAAAATCAAGTTTGTGGTCAACAGAGAGCAAAACTTGGTAGTATTTACCCAGCTGATACAAAAAATGTTTCCGTTGAAAATTTACTTGAAATTAATGATTTTTATTAAACCAACCAATATGATACTGGTTTAATGACAGCATTTTGCTGTTTGAAGGCAGCTAATGTAATTTATTGATGTAACTATATAAAGAGCTGGGGCCCTGTATTTTTCGAGTGTTCCGTCTGTTCCTCTTATGTTGAAGGGGGAGTCTGGATGAGTTATCAGACTTAGGGCTTCACACTTACTTCTTGAGTTCCTGATTTTCTGAAAGTCTGAATTTTGCTTTATCTTTCTGGAAAGATACAAAATACTATTTAGGCAAATTTAACTTTGTGCTACTACATATTTAATTACTGGTTAGATCTTAATAAGGGGATGGGTTTGGTTCTGTTTGTGATGCATGTGGGCTGTGTTACAAGTAGAACATTTGACATACAGAACCTCCTTAGCACCCCAGAAGTCCCACAGAGAACAGTTCACAGGAATAACTATATTAGTCTTAAACAAAATGCCAGATTGTTGTATTTAAGAACCTCATGGTGACCTCCTCTTTATAAAGGAGCAAAGCTGTCATAAATATAAGTAAGAGTGCAGGTATTTAATTTATATTTACCAAAAATCAGTGGCCTGATCTAGTTGAAGCTGTCCCTGCTCATTGCAGGGAGCTTTGACTAGATAGCCTTTAAAGATCCTCCCAACTCAAACTATTCTATGATTCTATGAAAGAAGAAGAGACTGGAGAAGGAAAAGTCATTACTGAGATATTGGGTGGCTAACATAGCAGAGAAGTCGTTTTACATTAGGGTGAATCCTGAGCCTCTTGCTGGAACATTTCCAAAGACAGCCTGTGAGACAGGGGTCTTCATAGTAATGGCTTTTAGTCTTGATCCACTGTTTTAATTGGTGAAGAACTGAGTTTAGACTTTGTATTCATTCACAGAGTATCAAATGCAAATTGTTCTACTACAACAGTATCTGCTCCAAAACCTCCTGTCTATCACAAGCATAGCTGTTGCTGTTAAACACAATCTGATAACTCAGTCAACTAAAACGCAGCCTTAAATTTAGTGCCTGTAGGCACTTCTTTTCACCAGGGGATGTTGCCATGTCACATTTCAGCTGTCCCCTTTGGCCACTAGAACAGTGCAAGAGAAGTTGCTCTAATTTTCTGGAAAATATTGCTTGCAGAAAAGGACCAGATGTTCACTTGTGCCAAAAAGCAGAGGATAATGGAGGAACACTATCCTTCAGGAACTGTGGGATGAAAAGGGCTCATTGTGCTTCTAAGTGGAAGCCTGCATAACCTGCTCCCTGCTGGGGCCACATGAGCCCTGCTGGGGCCACATGAGTGGCAGGAAAGGAAGGTATCAAAGGGAGCAGCTGCAATGGGACATCCCAGGATAAAAGCCACCTGGGCAGAAAAGTGACTATGTGGGGTACACAGTGGAGAGGGGTCTGCCTGGAGCCAAGTGTGGGAGCAGGGAGAGTCTGAGAAGGTCTTTCAGGATGGGTTTTTGCCTGGGTGGATTTCAGTGAAATGACCTTATTCTGTGGTTGTTGTAGCCTCTCTCATTCTTTTTTTTTTTTTTTTTTCCTGCAAAGGGATGAATTAGAGATTGCGGATGAGGTAGGAAGTCCCGCATACATGTGGCAGTTGGTCACCACGAGGTGGCACCTTCCAATGCAGAAGGTGATGCTCCTTTCTCTTAGTATTGTGACTTGTACTCTCAAAACCCCACTATGCTGGGTTTAAGACTAGTTTTTCTTTAACTCTTCTTCATCAGTGTTTATCTCCTCCTGGAAAACTCTGTGAGAACAGTAGCTAGTGTTCTAGAGAACCAGATTAGCCTGGAGTAAGTAGCTGGTTTCTTAGACTGTCTTGGACCCAGGAAGAAATGTGTGGAATCAGAGCAAGGGTTGGAGGATTTTTACCACTTTCCCCCAAGAAATTAAGCAAGTAACCAGTGATAAAATGGCTTGCTGAACTTGTTTAAATCTCACCCTGTGGAGACTGCAGGGCAGGTGGGATGAGCTGTCCAGCTTATTTTTGTGAATAACCTGCAGAATGTTATTGTTTCTTCCAGAGTTGATGTAATATCAACCAGAGAACTTTCTTGGTGTATAAAAACCAAGAAACACTCATTGTGGCTGAGAATGCTGGTAGGCTGGGAGAGCACTCTTCAGCTCACTGCTGAGCTCTGTGTGCATGCCGAATAGGGAACAAGCCAAATGCCCATGTCAGTGACTGCTCAATGCTCAGCTTCCACTAGAGTTCATGCTGTTGCTCAATAGTGATGATACTGAGGCCTGCCACAGTCCATTTTCACCCCCAAGGTGTGGCCGATAGATCTGTGCTGGAAACAAACCATCTTCAGGGATGAAAGCAGTGGCTTGACATATGGAGAAAGCCTGAGATGTTTGTACCATTCCAACTATCCAGATATTAGCCATAACCCAGGTTCTCTTGTGAAGAGGAGGGTTTGGACTGGAATGCTACATCATTCAGCCTCAGGAGTAACCAGGAGAGAGAACCACATTCAAATCCTTGTGCTAGGAGCTGAGCTGTTCTTCAGAATCAGTGAATTTTCTTGTCAGCACTCAGGCTCAAGAGGAAAACGGCTGCTATGTGAAGCCATGCAGAGATTGGTTATTATCAGCTGGTGAAAAGCAATTTTTGAGTCAACAGGTTTGCTGTAGGCACAATGGAGTGAAGCCTCCAGAAGCCCTTCTACAGGTCCTCAGTCCCCGCATGATTAGCGTCTGCATGTTTCTGGTGAAACGTATACCAGAAGAGAAAGGGCCATGATAACTACTGAGATTTTCATGATGCCCACATGGAAATGAGTACCCATGAACTCACATCTGTAGCAGAAGCGATTAGATAGGACTGTGGTTCATTTTATTAAGGTTTTACTCGTTTATATGTATGAAGGCAAAAGAGTCAAACTGAAAATCTGGAGAATTAAAAGTACCATATAAATAATAGATGTATTTAAATATTTGTATTTTATGTATTGTATTTATAAACCCTGTGTTTGTATTTTGACATTGAGGCACTGCATAAATGTAAATATTAAGCTAGTTCCAAAACTTATACAGTTATTTTTTTATGCTATAAAGAAGGTTGAAAAGTGAAGTTTTCTTTTTTAAAATCTCCACTACAAATATCTGGTTTCATTTTTATATTCTTAAATTTGTCAGCAGAAATGTCCGTGTGTGAACAGTGGTGGTTCTGCACTTGCCTTCCGCAGGAGTAGTCTCTCATCAACCTTAACTATAGCAGTTCCCTGGAGCCTCAAAGTGCTGCAGCAGCATTGGAGCACTGCTGAGACAGGTGATGCAAGAGCAAGCCACATCCACCCACTGCACCACTGGAGACTTCTCTGGTTTTGTAGAGACCGCTGTGTGTAAGATGACATTCAAATGATTACTGTAACACAGAAAGGCCACGGGCACTCAGAGGCTTTGAAAAGCTTGATTCTGAGGCTGGGGGTCAAGGTGGTCAGGTGCTGGAAAAGGGATCCTCAGAGACTGGAGACTCTCCTTCCTTGGAGATGTTTCACTAACTCCAGATGGGATTCTGAACAATCTGTTCTAGCCATGTCTTCTTGGAGCAGGCAAATTGACAAGGTGACCTCCAGAGGGCCCTTCTAGCTTGAATTATTCTATGACTCTGTGATCTTGGCAGAAAATCCCTCTCTACTGGGTCATATATAGGTATTTACATTATTTGTAGATAGCTAATAAAAGATGCTTTTATTGCCTTACTTGTTGGAAATACCTTTTGTTTCTTGTTACTGTAACTCTCAACAGTGTCTGTACTTGTTTGACCCCACTGAGGAGGTAATAGAGGTCTCTGAGGCACACTATCCATATATATTGTTTAATTTAAACTCTGTGCTGCCGGATGGTGCTAGCTTTTCCAATTTTCTCCTTTACCCGGGCATGCAAGTGTTTATGTCCTAAGCTATCTAACATAATAAGGAAAAGAGCAAATGAGTTTCTTTAAGAAATTGTTGGCATGTTAATAACAGTACTCAGGATGGAAATGCTTTAGAGCATACAGTGAAAGTTATTTGGAGTCCAAGGCCATTATGAGAATCAATGACACAAGTCTGAAAGTGTAAAAGACTCGCATATTCTTTAGATCATTTTCAGGATACTATTTCCAATTCCCTTAAAAGCGTGGAAGAGTAAGATATTTGCGGTATATCACTTCAGTGGGGTTACATCTAGGATAATGTTGTCTATCTTTCACTGTCAGCTGGGGGATATTTCAAGCTGAGACCCCAATTAAGTATCGAGTATTCATGAGCTATGCCTGTGTTATTTACAGGATTGCACTTCATTAATAAACACAATTCCATATTGCATGGTTAATGACAATCAACATAATTACTGTAACCTAGGTAGACAATTGCTTCTGAGTTATAATGAAGCATTTTACAAAAAAAAAAAAATATTACTCCAAGACTTGAGATAACAGCTTTAATGGAATATTACCTTTTTTTTTTTCTCTCCCTCCCCCCTTTTTTTCCCAAACTCCACTGCTTTTAAGGCAATTCACCTCAAATGTGCAATTTAGAAGACCATAATCATCAAAGTGGAGGACTGGAAGGCTAGAATTTAATAAGATGCTATCTTTAATGCACTCACATGTCTCTGGTTCATCCTTACTACAGTAGTCAAAGCATTATCAAAATATAGAGAAGACTGTGTGTGTGAGCGTGTATGTATGTACACAATCACCCAGACTTATACACGCAATAGCATGACCAAATCCCTGTATTCTATACTTTAAATGAGAAAAAAGTAAACTATTTGGTCAAGTTATTACTAGAGGTCCTTCTGTATCTAGCCAGGGGACATTTCATAGCAGCAGCCTGGTTTTTGACAGCAAAACTAAAGGGAAATTACTGGCTATTGCATGCAGTTGCACGGTCAGGCAAGATTTAAGTAGCATAAAATGGTGTAGCCTCATCAATACAAAGAGCACTTCCTTTACTTGGTCCTGCTGTTGCACAGCTGAAGGACGGCAGCAGCAGCATAATCCCCTCAGCCAGCAATTCCCTCGCATATGGAGACATCACCACCAGCAGCTGGACCCTACAGCTGCCACGTGCTCACACAGCTTCTCTCTCTGCTTGAGTGTCTCATATCAGTTTCACCCATCCAATTTTTCCAGAACTATTAATGGGTATTAACCTCAATTGCTAGGTTATTTCCCAAATTGTATACCAGCAGACATGTTTAATTTTAGCTACCAAGATCCTAAGTTTATTAAAATTTTTCAATCCTTGTTTCAATTTGCAAAACAAACGATCTTTCCTGAAGTCCATTTCTCTTCCTTACCCCCTCCTAAAAAAGTTAATATTCACGCTTATATTCTTCCCTAATTATTCCTTGTTGCAAGGAAGCAACCCTTAATCTCTGAGACCTCCTGTACCAGGATTAAGCACTAAACCACAGCCAAAGATAAAAGTTCTAGGCACTTCTTAAAAATTATTTTATGGAAATTGAGGCTAGATTCCCCTTTTTGCTTTAGTCAGCATAGGGCTTACTTGAGAATGATTCATTTGTATGTTTTCAGGATATATCATGAATGACAAGCTAAAAATCTTTCATCTCTTGTTTGTATATAGTTACTGCAGCTCGTCAATAAGAAATTTGGATTTTGCCCACTTCTTGCAATGAAAGGCTAAAATTTCTTGTTTAAGTGAAAAATATTTACCCTGTACAAATAATGGTATATTGATTACATACGGATTCCGAGCATGCTCATTTTGGTTACATTGATTTTCTTCCATAGCTAAAAGATTATTTTTTATCTTATCTAGATATCATACATCTGCTATAATTTCTTTTTTATTGAGTCACCACTGAACAAAGCTATCTTTTGATTTTTTATTTTTTCATGTGTGTGTTTTGTTTGGTTCTTGTATTGCATTTCTGTGGCAAGTGCTCTGGTAGCAGGGGAGTGTAGAGGCTCAGAGAAGCTGACTTTAGTGACATCCCCCCTCCCCTCAGGACAATATGTCCTGAGGAGCTACAGGGGTGACATCAGAGAGAAGCTGCAAGAAGCTTCCCCCATATCCAACAGAGCCAATGCCAGCCGGCTCCAAGATGGACCCACTGCTGTCCAAGGCCAAACCAATCAGAGATGGAAGTAATGCCTCTGTGATAACATATTTAGGAAGTAAAGAAAAGTTAGTGTGCAGAAGGAATTGCAACCAGAGAAGAGATGAGTGAGACTATGGGAGAAAAGTCTCTGCAGACACCAATGTCAGTGAGGAAGGAGAGGCAGGAGGTGCTCCAAGCACCAGAGATGGGATTCCCCAGCAGCCTGTGGTGCAGCCCGTGATGAGGCAGGCTGTCCTTCTGCAGCTGATGGAGATCCATGGGGGAGCAGAGATCCACCTGCAGCCCATGGAGGAGACCCATGCTGGGGCAGGTGGATGCCCAAAAGAATGTTGTGACCCTGTGGGAAACCCATGCTGGAACGGGCTCCTGGCAGGCACAGACCCATAGGGAGAGAAGCCCACACTGGAGCAGGTTTGCTGGTAGGACTTGTGACCCTGTGGGAGACCCACACTGGAGTAGCCTGTTCCTGAAGGACTGCACCCATGAAAGGGACCCATGCTGGAGCAGTTCGTGAAGAACTGTAGCCCGTGGGAAGGACTCATGTTGGAGAAGTTCATGGAGGATGCTGGAGCAAGAGAAGGACCCCTCTCCCTGGGGAGAAAGCAGTGGCAGAAACAACATGTGATAAACTGACTGTAACCTCTGTTCCCTGTCTCCTTGCGCCACCGAGCAGGAAGAGGTAGAGAATCAGGAATAAAGTTTATCCTGGAAAGGAGGGACAGGTGGAGGAAAACTGTTTTTAAGATTTATTTTATTTCTCATTATCCAGCTCTAATTTTGATTGGTAATAAATTCAGCTAATTTCCCTAAATGGAGTATGTTTTGCCTGTGACAGTAATCAGGGAGTGATCTCTCCCCATTGTTACCTCAACTCATGAGTCTTTTCTTGTGTTTTCTCTCCCCTGTGCAAATGAGGAGGGGAGTGATAGAGTAGCTTTGATGGATATCAGTCCTTTCAGCCAGGTCAAACCACTACAGTTATACTTTGCAGACATTTTCATTTCCCCTTTGCTTGAACATTAGCAGTTGAAGCAATTAATGAACTATCTTAATTTCCATGTCAGATGACTCAGGATGTTCATCATGACACATGCAAGAGAAGAAGGGTATATTCCACTTTGGGTAAGATTTAATGTGGACAGTCCATGAAGAGATACAGAGAAAAGAACACACCACACAAACCAAGAAAAAAACAGGATTTCAGTTTGGAGAAAGAGGTGTCCAATATATATAAACAGGTTTGAGAATAGTTAGCATAGAGCCAATACTCAAAACATGCTTTCATACACAGTTGCTCAAAATGGATGTGCAAGCAAAAAAAAAAGGTAGGATTTCTGGGGAAAAAAATACACAATGCACACTTTAGGTGTTGGAAACAAGGTAGTGGCATCACTGTCCCTCTTGCCTGGATTGAATGTTTGTGGTTTCTCAGCAGAGCCAAGTGAGTGAGCACCTTCAGGAAGGGAGCTGAGCTCTGTTCAGCTGATTCCAAGTCAGCACTGCTACATTACGCTCCATTGTGCTTTATAGACACGAGGGAGACATCTGAGGAAATAGCTGAGGGATTCCCTTAGGGAATCTCTGGCTGAAAGCAAATGATAAAAAACATGATGCTCTTCCAAAGGGGAAAATGAAGGAACAATCATGAAGGAAGGCACAGCGACTACACGAAACAAAATCACTGAATCCCTCTGTAGGATAAAACCAAGATGATGTTTAGCAGCTCTGATGGGTGGTACTTGTTAATTAGTGCCAGATAGAAATATCTTAACATCACTGTATCCCAGTTCAGTGAAGAATAGGAAAAAAAATAGGCTGAAAAATGTTCACTCTGAGGGTAAAACATGCAGCTGCTCATTTGCTTAGTAGCTAGTCAATGCTAAAGAAACAACCAAGATGAACATGGATGGTTAGGCAAGGGTCTGTCAGGAAAACGCTGGGCTGAGTGGCTGGGAGATCGGTGACATGTGGGTGAAAATTCTTTGCTAGAATGAAATGACACTAAACCTCCAGAAAAGAGGGAAAAAAGAGAGAACTTGTTAGGGTAGTATTGGAAGTCTCAACCACCTCTACTGGGCAAACAAAAGCCACCAAAATTAGGAGCATGAAAGTCAAACTGCATGGTTCTCCAAGTTGATGAGGAAAAAGAAATCCAAGCAAAATACAGCTTTTTCAGTCTAATTAAGCACCTTGTTAATTAGAGAAAACTATGAGAGCAATGACACTGGTCCTGTAAATAAAGAACAGTGCAGACTTGGACACTGCTTTATTAGCTGCTGCTTTGCACCAGGAGGTGCTGGATTTTTAAGATCCCAGTAAGAAAGGCATTCAGACTCTGACAAGCACTGCTACTTATTAGCATCAGTGTTATAAAGACAGGCAGCATAGATAATTTTATGTCCTTCCAGATGCTTCTAATGCTGTGTTACATAGCTTCAGACAGGCCTCCAGATCCCATCCATATAGAAGTTTCACCACCTTTTATTTTTTGTTAGTTCCTGCTCTTTCAGGATTTTCTGAAAGCAAAACTCTATCCATCGTTTGTGCTGTCAGATAGAAAGGATGTACACAGAGGAACTTGTGGCTGCATTTTCAGACAAAGGCAAGGACACGCAGGTGGTGTGATTGCCAATACCAGGTGGGAGCTGCTTGCAGGCTCCTCCGTTGCATGCAAGCACCCAAGTTTACCCTGCAGCAAAGGGATCTGTGCAGCACAGCATGGGTCAGAAAACCAAGCTGGAGCAGGGCATGCCTGCTCAGGTTAAATGCTGCGTGGATCACTCGTGCCTCAATGTACAGTGATCTTCTGGTCATGGGCACTGTGTCTGCTAGCTGCATCTGCTTTCAGTAAATCAATAGTGAGATTTAGCATTTCTGTTACCATGTCTTTATATAATCAGGCAAGTTTTATGAGCAAATCATATAAAATTTACCACAAATAAGGAACACAATTGCATGTTAAATAGAGAAGGTAATTGCCTAAGTCAAGCTTACAGTTCACTTGGCAGAATGATGTATTTGGCACGTGTGAAGGAAGAACTTTAACTGAACCATAAAGGTTAGAGAGGTTAAACCTTTGAAACATGGTTGCTGGCAGGTTTGGATGCTTTTCTCTGGAGACCCTTTAATAAAAAGCCCTGTATATTGGTCTACTTGTGCAGCGACAGCCATAAATATGTCAAGTGAAATGCAAGCTAATTAGAAAGCACTTATTCAAGTCCTCCAGAGTGTATTAAGATGGAAAGTTTCACTTTCAGTCTACAACTTACTCCTTTCTTATTCAGTCCTATTTTCCTGTTGTGTTGCTAAGATTCTCATTTCCGTTCAGTGACAAGGCAGTATATCTAGCAGACTTTTCAATGTAGATTCCTTTCTGTGGTCCTACTGAGTACAAGTCATTGTCTGGGGAGAGTCAGTCACAAAAGTCCTCGAGGAAGCGTGGCATCAGCTTTTTTTGTCCATCCAAGATCGATTGCCCCTTTCTTCCCCTTCCCCAAATCAAACACACACATCTCTTTAAAACTCAGAACTGGTGGAACTGGCCTACCTCCAGCTGGGGCTATGGCATTTATCAGACTTGCAAATGGTATTAAGCTCCTGCTGGTGCTACATGCTGCTCCCCAATGGGATAACATGGTACTGACTCCCCTATGGCTACACTAAGACTACTCAGTAAATTTTCTTGGCGAATTTGGTAAAGCAAACAATCTAATGAGACCAAGTACATTTATTTAATGACAAGCAAGTTAGTTGGAGATAGGATGGTGAAATTATTCAAAACTGAACAAAGAAAGTTAAATGAAATCATGTCTTTACCCTAGTAATATTTTTGAAATAAAATATAAGTGTATAGAGTCCTTATAATTAAACCATCCTCTTCTGCAGCATTATCCTTTCCTGTGGTTCAGTTACTTGAGTAATACTTCACCTTTGGTTCTGTCTGCAACTTAATTCTAAGAGAGACTTACTTGAGCTATTCCTTACAAGTGAAAATATTGGCTCTGTTGAAGAGGGCTGGCATTTCACTGCAGGTGCAGTTGGAAAAATGGATTGTTTATGCACTGATCCTACTTCTCTTTATCTATAATTATGACCAATGACCTCATCTCTCTTAGTCTTGTTTGAACACCACCGGTTAGAGAAGTAGAAAGTAGCCTAGATTGGGCTGGAGTGTTTGAGTCTTAAACTTTTGTGTTTTCATATTTAGGGAAATGGAAAGGGACTCTGGCCCTTTTAGCTACCGTTGAAGGTTATCTGGCTAGAATTTGACTGGAGTTGGAGCTAGATCTGTTGGAGGAGGTTGCGGCAGTGAGGGAAGAATGCTACACAATCAGTATGATTGATAAAGCAAGCTTCGATTTATTCCCGAATAGCGCAGCCTTTTATACGGACTGAGTACAATAGGTATAGTGTGAGTAACAATAATGCCTTATGCACAGTATCTGCGTATGTTCTATCCTTGCTGTATCTTTCTATGTTCTTGCTGTATCTTTCTTCAGGGTTCTTCCTTGTCCCACGGTCTTGCCAAGGATTCAGTGTTCCTGCCAGTTCAGCTATTCTATTCTTCTTTCAGCATTGCACAGCACAATCGCCTGTGCCTGCCTGCACGTCTGCAATATGGAGTGTGGCCTGCTCTGCTTAGCACAGAGATTGTCTGTAATGTCAAGCCATTCTCCAACAGGAGGGGTATTGCCAGTAGGAGAAGAGAGAAGCCTTTGAGATGGATGGTCTTCAGGCTGGCTTTTGGATGAATATGAGGATAGGCTACTTGGATGAATTTGAGTCCTCAACTGTCAGGGTACAATAGTGTAAGTGAACACAGAGATTAAGTTTATTATTTCAGTTTTACACATTGAAGGCCTCAGGGCCATGGATCTACAGAGGAGAGGGTAAGCTCCTTCTGGGATGGATCAGGTGTAGGGACAGCATGGTAGTCACTGCATTGATCATGTGAGTGAGTCAGGTTTTGGGGGCTGATGCTGATCTCCCAGTCACTTGCTAGGCTTCTGGGAAAAGCAACTCTTAGGTCTGACCTTGAGTGGTCAAGCAGTGGACAAATGAGAGAAAATGCTATCTGATATATGCCACAAAATTTGAACTCCTTATTCCTGATATCCTCTATTGTAGGGATATCTGGCAATTGCACCACCAGGTATTGGCACCAAGAAGGGTCTGTGATCTTCTTTGCCTGACATGTAAAAGGATTGGCCACAACAAGAGCTAGGTCAGGACCACAGTCTGACAAATCTCTCAAGTTGCTGGCTGCAATATCTTACTCACATTCCCAGGGCTAAACTAATTGTCAGTTTTTGTGTTTATTTGAGGGTTAAATTTTTCCTTCATGTCAGATTGGCAGAGGCTGAGCAGCTTTTCATTTCCTATAGGGCATGGTGCTGGGTCCATCTGCTAGAAATTCTCCAGGGGTGTTTCACTAATGGCAGCACTGTGTGTGCCTCTCTCATGTTCTCTTTAAAGTGATGCCATGGTGTAATTTTTGAGGCTTTTTGCCTTTTGCACTAATGGTCTTGAAACTGTTGCATAGTCTCAGAGATTGCTTTGTGGTACGAGGTTTAGGTGAGGGAGAACTTACTCTGAGGATCTATCTGATCCTAATGTCGATGCCATGACAGGGTGATTGCAGGGAGTTGAATTCAGTGATACAGAGCCTCTTTCCCAGTCCCACCTGCTGCCTGACTCTGTGAGCACTCTGAGCTCATAGATAGTGTCCCCCGTTCTGTTTAATTTTCCTATTTATCTGCTGCTCTTCAATTTTCTCTTCTTTACATATATGCTGCTCTATCTGGTTAGGAGACTATCTAACAGTCTCAGCAGAACATTTCTGAAATAATTGAATATGCTTAATAATAGCGACCTTGGAAATTGTACTATTCTAATAATTCTTGCCTGTATCTTTAAATTACTGAATTAGCTTTGGAGCCAGTATTTCCACAAAGTGCTGGAGTTGGAGGTGAATGCTTCATATAGCTTGGAAGCTGTGACTATATGTTTTCAGATGAAACATGGCATTGTTTCAAACATAAATCACTTGGAGGCAGCAGCCACTTAAATTGGGTCAGAACCACTGAATAAATGCAAGCAGAGAAGATGTTAGTGAAAGTGATGTGATTTTTATCTGCAAACTCCCATGAACCACTGAGCCTAGAAAACAAACTGCTGTACATCTTTGGAAGGTTGGACTGGATGATCAGCCTTCTAGTGGCATACTGCATTGATTTCTGTTCTTAAAGATACCCTGAGTCATCAATAGTCAATGGATTTTCAAATCAGGCAAACACACAGGCCTTTCTCTGGACACAACAGGATCTTTCCTGCATCTCAGGTGTCTTGAACCACTTGCCAGATATCCTCCAGCCCTGGTGAAATAAGGACTACCCAGCAGGTGTAAATTGAACTTTAAATAGATAGGTTTTGTTCTCATAGTGTGGGAGAGTAAGAAATGCAGACTTATATATAAGGAACTGTCTGCGTGGGGCTTTCTTTTGCGGGGGGTACATGTGGAGTGTAAAGCTGCTCTTAAACATGCACTTCTCAGGCAATGGCACTAATGGCACACCGTGCATACAGTCTTCAGTTTCAATAGCAGCTGCTTGGTTAAAAAGGAGGTTCTTCTGCCTGATTTTCTAATTCTGTATGCATTGGTTTTGGAAATATCCTTTATCTGCAAAGCCCTGGGGAAGAAAGTGTATTCTTTTCCATTTTTGAGTGTGTGGGATTTGAGAGCACTAGAAACAGGCCAAAGCTTTGATGCTATTCTTGACATTTCGAAGTCAGCTGAGCTAAAAGTTAAACACTGCTTAATCACAGAGAAAGAAAAAATTATGGCTAGTATTCTACTTCAGATGCATGAGACCCCATGGCCTTGTTCCCTTGCTCCAGCCCGCAGGCTGTGTACATTCTGTAGCAGAAGATTTAGTACAACTGAAAAACTACAAAGCAGTGCCTTTATGATTAACAAATACTCCATGAAAAAGAAAACTTCATTTCAAGAGAAGATGATGGAGAAATCCCCTATTCTTTCCCTAGCCACCCTTCTTTTCCCTCTTTAGGACCCTTCTTTCTCTGCCATTTGCTGCCTGTTATAATGGTTTGTCTGTGATTCTCTCTCTTTCCTCCACAGCTTTACTGACTCATATTCTTTCCTTTCTACTCAAGGGTCTTTTCCTGGTTTCTCACATGCCCCCCCCACCCCTTAATTTGCACCTTGTCTGTTCCTCTTTTTATTTCTCAATCTATTTACTGAGATTGCTGCCAGGTTAAGACAAGGCTACTGGCAAAGGGCAGGACCCCATAGGTGAGCTCTTCAAGGAACAAACTGCTTAGGAAGTCATTAGGTTTCAGTAATCTGCACTGTGCCCTTGGAGAAAGCATTGAGGTTCATTAGGGCCTAATGCAATAAGCACAGCCACAGAGTGGCAACTTGTCACTAGAGCCAAAGGGAAGAGCATATGCTGATCTCAGAGCATTGATTAACGGAAGTCTTAAGTAATTTCATTGATATTAATGATATCATACTGTCTACACCAGTGTTTGCAAAGATACCCACCAATCCTTTCACTTATGACCCCTGCAAATACTGGGCCTGAGTCACAGCTATCTTTGCTGAAATTTTGCACCAGCAGAACTTCAGTGTTCTCAGTGGGGATAGGCCAAGTTTAGTGATGTGAGACCAGGAGCAGCAAACCTAGCCTGTACATTTTCTCTGAGTGTTTTCCAAAGTCTTCAGCTGTGTTTTCAGAGTCTCTGCATTTCTGTTCAAATTCAATTATTCATGTTTGACAGAACCTGCTCTGGCACTATTGTGCTTATAAAACTGAAAACTCCTCCAAGGTATAGTACAGAAAAAAACCCCTAAACCCACACTGTTGTCCTTGAAGGAAACACTGCAAGGCTGCTGATTCTGTCATTTCAAGCAGACTGATAGCTTCTTGTCCTTTTGTGTCCGTTCATAGTTGCTGAATATATTCTAAAACATCTCAATTACTCTCTATTTTACAGACATTTTTATTGGATCTATGATCTCATGCCTCATATCCTCAGAGGGTCCTCAGTGCTCTGCCATTGCTAAACAATTATCAGGGGGATGTATTTTCTCCCTGATGGATTATAAGCTTTTCTTCCAGAGGATGGATTTTACTGCACATTTTATGTCAGGACAGCAGAGTCTCGTTGTTTCTTCTTAATTGTTTCCACTGGAAGTCAAAAGCATAAATACAGAAAGAAGAGCTAGAGTGATAATCCAGGCAAGAGAGAGAGCAATTTTTGATGTCCAACATTCTCATAAAAATTCCTTTCATGTTCCTGCTGACCTCTTTCTTGTTGATTCATGGCAGATAAACAGAACACATATCTCTTTTTTCCTCTGTCATAATGCATCAGAGAGGCCAGGCTCCTCTCTTAGCCAGCCTCTTTGCCTCAGAATAATAGGCTATAGGGTGGCAGATAATTTTGCAAACTTTCATATTTTTGCTGTTCTTTCTGCCCATGCCTTTCACTTCATCCTCTTCATATCCTCAAAAACTTCACCCACCATAGGTAGTCTTAACTCCACAAAAGATCACCACTGAAAAAGCATGTTAATGCTGTCACCAGAACACAGTATTTCAGATGTCTGTCGTGCTTGCATTTTCCACAGCAAAACTCCACAGACATATATTCCCATCTTTCAGATAAAGGTGCCAAATTCATTAATCAGCTTTCTAATTAATATTAAGTCTAAACCTCCATTGTCTTTCCTCCAGTCATCACAGTAGCAATGTCATAGATAAATAAGACTTCTTAGAAGCATTGCACATGACCTGTTTCATTCATATAATGGGCACTTCCAAATAGATATTTTAAGGAATACGTATCTTAATGACTTGAAAGGACAGCATGTGAAGGAATCAGGCTAGACTTCTCAGTCTCAGTACTTGGGAGATTTCCTACCAGCTGGCTGCTATGAAGTTGCCAAGACTACAGACTGCTGACATACTTCAGGATCAAAGGAGAAGATGGGGAACCCAGAAGACAACAACACTTTGAGAAATGAAACAGCAAGACAATCACAAGAGACTTTCTTAACATAATTCCAGTGGGTCCTTCCTGAAGCATGTAAGAGGGTAGTGTTAGGTTTTTCACTAAAAGGCTAATCACTACAACGATTTTACTGATTTTGCTGAAAAAATGTAGGGTTTATGTCTGCAAAATTCTCACAATTTGAGGCTACTGCTGCCAAGTTTTTTCATTTACTCTTCCTTCATTCTGAACACCTTCTTTGCCATGCATTTGACAAGCACTTGAAATACTGCTGCAAAACAAACGCACACAGATTCAAGCTGGCATCCTTCTGCATAAATGTATTATCTTCAGAAACACTGCATTACTTTGGAGCCAAAGCAATTTTTAAAAATATCCCTCAAAGGAGTGATAGGGTGAAATTATATCACTCTCCAGTGGAGTGCCAAAGGCAGTAGCCTCTGTTGGGGGTCACTCACAAATTCTCCCATCCTAACAAAGTGTCTGTTAGGTTGATGTCTGAACAGTGCTATAGCTTTCACAGGCAGGATGTAGGGTCTCTCTTACCACCATAGAAACTGGATTTTATCTACTTAGGGTGCATGAGAGAAGTTGGACCAGGTCCCTCATTAACCACCTATCTCACCAGTAAAACTCTGAGATGCTTCATTCTTGCCAAGCAGCAAATTTGAGGAGATAAATACTCATGGTTAATACTAAAATATTTAATCAAATTTCAAATTCACTCTTGGTTTTTTTATCCACTCAATTCCTTCCAAAGGTTACCTACTGCCTCCTGCCCGATTCTGGCAGCTGCCTATGTGTAGGAAAACCCATGTCTTGGTAAGAAAGGAGCTCATAACCATAGGTTTGAAGTGCTCAAGCCTGATAAGAGATAGCTTTCAGGTTTAGAATGACCACAACCCCAATGCTGTGGGTCTTTCTGTATTGCTTCTTTAAAAGAATAATAAAGTTACAGGTGGCTCCTTTTGCTATATTTTGCATTTGTGATCTGCCTTCTCTTTGGATCTACCCAGGTCTTAGGATAGGAACCAAGTATTTGTGAAGGGCAAACTCCGAGAGCTGAGTTTCCAACCAAACAGCACAGTGCCTACACAACACAGCTTGCTATGAGTTGTGCTTCTGTGGGGCAACTGCATCACAGTGTCTGAAGTCTCTTCATTTTTTCCTTTAAACTGAAGATCTCTTTTGATTTGTTGTCTCTCTCCTGCAAAACTGATATTGTAAAAATCTTTGGGACTTGATTCTGATGTGCATCTTTGCCCACATGCACAGCTGGCTCTGCATGATCCCAACCCCAAGCTGGGTTCACATGAACTGGCTCTGCTAATTCTGGAGCATGGAGCCTTAGGGTTTTATCCAGCTGGCATCTGCAGAAGTGCTGCTCAGTTACTCCTTGTGCCACTCAATCAGCACAGTGGCTCCACGCTGCAGAAGAGGGATGCTCGAGCTCAGGTCACCCCCAGGTCACACCGGGGCTCTCTGTGCTCTGCTCCACCCTGCAGAGCTCTGCCTATCCCTCCTTGACACAGTAATGCACGGAGAGATTTTTAGGCAGTTTAGCTGGGTTTGATTCTCTATATTTGGTTTTAATATTGTGTGAGTGGCAGAACCAACCTTGTGAAGACGGACAATTGTCTGCAGAAAGTGCAGGTTTAGATTGTGTGTATCTATGTTTTCCTTTGCTTCAGTTGATGACTTTGGACAGAAATGGTAGGAAAATATTTGCCACACAATTGTGAGGGAAAATGGAGTCAGAAGAGAGGATTTTATAGATCTACTCATTACATGAGGACCTCAGTGGTACCACCAGCCCCAGCTGTCCCTGGCCACACTCCTGGGACTCCCCCCACACTGCCCACCCCATGTCGGCCCCCCGGGGCCATCAGCCCCTGCTCCAGAGATGCCACAGCAGTGCCAGCCTGCAGCTTCCTACAACTCTGTCAATCCTGTCCCCATTCCCAGGGCAGTGACCAATGCTGGTGCCCCCCCACTGCCCCTCTCCCAGCCCAGTGGGAACCCAGGCAGCAGTAGCTCTGCTCCTTTGCCTGAAGCTGTGGGACACGGTGCAAGGAAAAATTACTGGGTTAAAAACTGAGAACGCCAGACACGGGCTGTCAAGAAAAATTAAGATATTCATAAGAAACTAAGCATATGGCTGCTAGGTCTGTATTACATTTCATTTCACCTTCATGGAATTACCCCTTCTCCCTGTGAGACAGGCAGGGACTGGGTTAGTGTTACACAGGGGAGCTCACATCTATGCAACTGCCAGAGTATTCTCAGCTGCAATACGCCGACCTGCAACTTCGCAGATGAAATGATTATTTTTGCTGTCAGCCCTCTCCTGCTCTATTAAAATTCAATTTTATGGTGTAACTTTCCCTATGGACATGTTTTGTTATTTATTTCCAAGACATGACAGAAACATAAATGTGCTTCTAGCAAATGCTGAAACCTAAGAGAAAGAGCTTATAAATTAGCAGCAGCATGCTATAGTAAAATAAACTGCTTACTTCTTTTGCTACAATATACAACCATTTCTAGCAGTTTTAAAGTGCTGACAAACACTCATCTATTAAATACCATTCTGTGTGCCAGACCTTTTACTTCCACTGTATTAAGCGTGAGTGAGCCTTTTTTCTTTTTTCTTTTTTTTTTTTTAGGACCACTAAAAGCACCAGCAGTAAATGAAAGTCAAGGTGACCAAGGTCCTGCAAGTTCGGAAGTGTTGCCACTTCCCATTACCATCAAGATGTGCAGTTAGAGTGCTGGGAAATCTCTTAAGCGGCGATTCTTTTGAGAACAGGGGATGAAAGAGTCTTAAACTTTGCTGCAATTCAAGGGAAGTCTGTCTCATCAAGCTGCAAGAATCATCGATGCTATTTTGACTGTGTTACCTCAGCATCTGAAGGGAGATAACACAGTCATTGCATTGAAAATGTCTTGGCATCTAGAGACTTTTTTTTTAGAAAAGAATCATGAAAGAGGGTTAAACCATCCACCTCTTTCTGGAATTATCCACATTGCCCACGTTTTTTGATGCTTCTGATCAGGCATGGTTTTTGACTTTGATCCGCAAGCTCAGAAAGGCAGACTTGGAATAGTGCATCTGTAGATTTCCATCCTCTCCTAACCCAGATCTTTGCACAGCAGATTAGAGCTGCGTAACAGGGCTGTCAGCTTTCATGTGACAGCTCAGTTCGCCTGCATTTATTCGAAAAACAGTGCCACTGGTTCACTCCCTACAGCTTCAAGACTTGATTATACCAGCTATGCCCCTCCTATACATTTTGATGTCTTTTATGAATCCCAAGTGTATCATCTAAACATACAACGTTCTGAACTCCAGGTTTGTTTCTTTTATAATCACACAGCATGATGTTTAACATGGTGTATTGTATATTAGGGATGTTTGAGTTTGCATTTCAGATTAGCCATTTCCATCCAAACCTTATGAATGTTTGATGTATTTTACTTTATTATTTTAAAGACTGGTTGTGGGGATTAGTTCTTCATTTGGTAGCTTCAGTATTCGGGCAGTCCTTATGTGAATCTAACAAAGGAAATCCAATGCTAAAACCATTTTCCCCCACTGTATCAATGAGTCAGTAGAAGAGGCTGCTGCTATGTATCCTCGCTTAGTCAAGGGCAGAAAACTGCTACCACTCTTTCCCATTAAAGCGCAGTCAAATTTATATTGGCCCCTATGCTTAGAGTACTTGCCTGTGTGCAACTGTTATTAATTCACCATAAATTCAGCAAAAATCTAAATAAGATGGTAATTCATGCAACATTTTCCATCACAATTTTGAAAGTTATTTCATAAGTGCTCTTGGCTTGTTTAGTCTGTCCTTAACTACAATAATATAAAAAATCTAAAATACTTGCATGGCATTCTTTAAAGACTTCAGTCAGCCAATTAATTGTTCTCTAGGAAAAAAGCCCAAACAAAACCAAACACAGAGAATTTAAACGAAAAAGCAAACGGTCACCCCTGAGGTGATCAGGCAGTTGTACTAGATGATTATTGTAGGTCTCCTCCAACTGAGTGCTTCTCTTCTCTTGCTCTTCTCTAATATCAGAAACTTTCTGGGTTTAATATTTCATTTTCTTTTTTACTACTTTTGATAAAGCTTCCCTCTTTTATATTTTTTCCTGTACTATTCCTTTTTTCTCTTCTTATATGACGGCAAAGTACCTTTCTCATGCTCAATGAATGAGCAGGTCCATCCCTGGCAATCCACCTCCCTTGACAATGGGCTCTACATATTCACTGCTATAACGATGATGACAACAGTTCCTGAAGAGGATTATAACACAACAGTATTCTACGGCCATGCTGTTTAAAAAAGTGTCTTATTATTTTGCATTTGGACATCCCCTTGGTTACTGAAAATTATTTTAATTCAGCTGGAAAATTCTCACTTGTAAAGGGGAAGGGTGTTAGTCTACCATGTTCCTCAGAGCTTTGTTTAGATCTGAGCAGGGAGAATATTTACTTCATTTGATAGGAAGTACCAAAAAGAATTCATTTATTGGCTTTCAACCAAAGATTGTAAATTAAACTCTTAACTGTGATTTTTCTCCTATTTCATCATTCAGCCCACTTCAACCTAAATTCCTGAGGATGCGATACTTACATAAAACCATTGTTGAATATTTATTGCTTCATTCTCAATGGTATCTTTTTAAAGTAGTGGAATTACTATTAATTTTATTTTATTGGTTTGTCACTGGTTTTCATTTTGGCAGTGAGTTTCAGCAACTGCCTGTGTTTCAAAAATTCATTCTTTGAATATATTCTGCACCTTCTCCAAAGGCAGCTAGAATAATCAGCCCAACGCAAAAGATGTAAAGAGACGTCTGGGAGAACAAAGGATAATGAAAATGAAAATAGAAAAGGAAAAAAGTTCATAAAGTGTAATTCAGTCTTCAGTTTGAAGTCTGCTCGTTTTCCTTTACAAATATGGAGTGTAATCCAGTGTCAGCTGTTGCACAGGGCTGCATCACAGTGGTCCTGGGTTTCAAAGAATGAGCAGAGGCAGATGTGTTAGCAGAACAAACTGGTACGTGTGGCATGTTTTTGAATGTGCCAAGAACAAGCTCTGGGGGAAAACTCACATGAGACTAACAGACTCAGGTAAGTTAAAAATTATTTTAGTGCACCTATTAGATCTACCGAGTCTAAGTAATGAGAACACTAAGTAATAGCACTTTGACTATAATGCACAAAGAAAGGAGAGACAGTCCTTTGACATTTAAGAGCGCAGCAAACTCATTGATGAGTATGATATGGTATCAAGATCAGATATTTAAAACACGAGTGGGAAATAGAAGCACATCATCTTAAAGGGAAAAAAAAGGGAATAAAAAGTCAAGTTAGATAACCTCACTCATTTTCTGTACTTTTGAATCAATGCAGAATTTGTCAGCACGTGGAATTGCATCAGCAAAGATAATCACCTAGGGAAATAATATGAGTGCTTTATATCACTCAAGGGCTATACATATTTCATGCTAATAAGATTATTTTGGCAGAAAGGAAATACACAATAAAGTGACAAAATCACCAAAAATGAAGAGCAAGGGTGCTATGCTTAGTAGCAGCTTACATTTAGTGCTCACCCCTCTGTGTTCAACACTAAGTAATGACTCTACTAAAAACCTATTTGAAAGGAATAGAAAGTGACAGAAAGAAGCTCTCCAGAAAGAGGTATTGGATTCACAGGCTAATGTGCTTACTGTTTTGAAAGCACAACTTTCATTAAGACATTTAGCATTCCACAAATAAAATTTATTTAGGTTTTTTTTTTAATAGATGTCTAGCATCTTGCAGTTTGTCCCCGTTTTCTCTATGTGCATATGTCATCAGCATTATATTTCAATAACTCTATGGGGAAATTTCCCTGAATATAATTTAATACAGGGATTTGGGGTCCAATTATACTGTGGGAAACTACATGTAAAAAAGGCTCCCTTTAAATGAAATGGGTGACAATTTCACCACTGGAAGGGCATTTCCAGCTTCCAGTAGTCAAATGGAAAGTTTGTTCTCTTAGGAAAGTGAGGGGGAAATAGTACATATATATTATTTTTCTGATGTTTCCTATCAAATATTGTTATTAGCCCTCTTTTAACACTGACAACCTCCTGGACTGTTTCCAAGGGAGCAAGGGGCTATGTAGCAAAAGAGCAGACTTCCTTAAGCAGAGTCATCCTGTTCCATAAAAGCACCCAATATTTGCAGACCAGTAGACAATATTATGATTTCCTAACCCATCAAAAGAAGCTTGCCCCCAACAGATACACTCAGGAGGAGTAGAGAAGAACGTGACTTTCCCTTCTAGGACCCCTGTCCATGCTGTGTATGCTGCAGGCTACAGTAGTTGAGACCAGACATAGGATGATAGTTCAACTGGGGTTTTTCCAACATTTTTCCTCCTGTTTTAGGAGGATTGTTTCATGGTATCTAAAACTGCCTGGCATGATACACAGTGCTGTTTGGCAAAGAGTAAAGGATAGTATAAACACAGCATCTGACTTTCTTCTCTTCACAACAAGGTAAATCAAGATGACCACCACCAGAATTCAGAAACGCACTGTTACAAAACTGGTGTAAGAGCATTGCCAGGCTCTCTTTGGTGATGCTCAGGAGCAAACTGCCCAACACAGCCACTGTGACTATTCCTCTGCACCAGCTGTGCAGAGAAGAACCTGACCACACTCGATAGTGAGGCAAATCACATCACCCACTGCTCTCTTGTACCAGCAGCACTGACTGACATGTGGCAGCACATTACATGGTCACACGGTCGAGTGGCTGCTGTCCCCAGTCATCCCGGCTGACAGATGCTGCCACCTCTGAGTAAGGACACTTGATCCTCTCATGAATCCTCTCTTGAACTGCCATGGCTTTCAGCCCAGGACGCTGAAGTCTCACATTACCTTAGAAGAGAGGGCTGAAGCCTGCAGTGGTTCAGGATTGGACCCACAGCAAGCTCTGATGGCTCTGCCTTCCAGGATAGCCACCCCTCTCAAGAGCGCGAGGCAGCCAGTTGGGACCAAAACCAGGTTTAGTCATGCAGGTTTCATTCATATCCACACAACTGTCAGAGCCTTGAAATACTATAACAGAAGCAGTGCCTGCAGTTACAGGAGGGACTATATTGAACAATTTCATTATCTGATTTCTGTTTTCAAGCATGTATATTTAATATTCTCTTAATGCACTTGCTTTGAGAGCATTTTCAGCTGGATTATATTTTTAAAGACAAATTCTGTGGAGCTGTCATGCAAACTCACAGGCTTTCAGTCACCCAAACTGGTCCAAACTGTGAGAAGTGGATCTTCTCCATGTAGGAGTGAATGCAGAGAGAAATCATAGACTTGGATAAACCCATGCAGAATGACATGTTTTATACGATCATTTTGGTATACACATTTAGATAGCTGGGTGTAATTTCCAATACATAAAGAACAAGGCTCAAACAGTAATGTGATTAGAAAAGGAAGCATAGAGAATAATAAAGATTGTTACTCACAGCCCCTCTGCCAACATACTCAGAGAACAGGACCATGACATGGCTTCTCCAGATATTTTAGCTCTTGACAGTGAAGCTAGTATTTTGGGTCACTATGCAAAGGAAAATTTCAGAGACACCTCAGTATGGTGGCAAATCCATCTCATAATTTATTAATTAGACTAGGATTAATCAAAACTATGTATGAAAAGTGAAGGACATGCACAGCTCTTCTAAAGATACATATTCTTGTAGGGTTAGGTAAGGTACTTTTGACTTACTACCTATTTTTGTACTGAGACATTCCAATATTTTCACTTTAACTTTTGACCTAATGTGAGAATAAACATTTAGTCTTAGTTGCAATATTTTGTTGCAAAGGTAGACATTGTTTACCCATACTTTTAGTTGTTTTAAGTGTTGAGAGTATAGTACAAAGCTACTACTAGGAAATGTTTGTTAAATGTCTTATTTCACTGTCACATTTCACAGTTTAGTACAAGATAGAAGCTAAAAA
This sequence comes from Edolisoma coerulescens, assembly GCA_013397115.1. Lineage (NCBI taxonomy): Eukaryota > Metazoa > Chordata > Aves > Passeriformes > Campephagidae > Edolisoma > Edolisoma coerulescens. Next base: position 228,054 of record VWZW01000843.1, on the reverse strand, counting down.
AGCTGCACAGTCATGCCTAATACTGAACCATGTGTACAGATGTGTATTCCATAAATATATTTTGTCCCTGCCAAAGTTTTTTTTCCTAATAGCTTGTTAAAGAACATAAAATACATGTTGCAGAGTAGAGAATCATAAGACTTTGTGCTACTTACTTCCCAGCTTAGCTGGTTTTTGGCTTACCTGAAAATTAAAAGGTATCCAGATCTTATGCCTCTTTTCAAGGCGATTAACATAAAGCAAAACAAAGGGAAGAAAATCTATGTGTCTGTGGAACTAGTGAATTGTTTTCCTTTTGTGAGAATAGGACCGAAAATAATTTTCTAGTGTGTGTGGTGTTTAACCAATATTATAGACTTGTCCCTGTTGCATGCCTAGTTAAGTAGAACTGGATAAAACCTCTTTGGTCAATACAGAGAGCACTTCACACATCAGCTATGGAGCATTCAATGCAATCACACGGAAGAGCATTTCCTGCCATTGATCAGCAATAATTCCTGGCATTTACAAGGCATCTTTAATCAGAGAGATAAAATTGCTCTGCAATGGTAATAAATTCCCAGAGTACCCCCCCTGAATGAGATGACAACGTTTTTGATTTACAAGTGAGCAAAGTAAACCACAGAGAAGTGAAACACTTGTTCAAGGTCAGATAGTAACTTTTTCGGCAGAGTCCAGAAAAACATCTAACCTTACAGCCTTTCAGATTTGTGGGAAATAGGAGTAAACTTTGTTACTGTAGCAGATTGCTGTGTTCGTATCCACTGTTTGCTTACTCTGCACAGACCATAACCTCTCTGTAAAGAAAACACAACACAATGAAGAATCACATTTCCATGCAATTGTGTCAGATTGCATGTAGGTTAGGAAAGGAAAGGGAATGCTTGAAGTGTGGAAAACTTTTTAAACTTCTGAACCGCTGCTAGCTTTTGAACGAGCAGCTCTAATGCAGAAGCGCAGTCGCACAATCCCGTATTCTTGTTCTGCTGTTACTTGGTGGTAAAAGGGACACTCCTTCTGAAGAAAGATATAATAGGCTGCACATGAACTATATTCACAGATGAGGCCCCACTTTAAACAGCAAAAATTCTCTGTACAGATGTATCTGGGAAGAGAATTGGTTTCAAAATGTGTAGACCTGTGAAGAACAGGCTATAAATACCTAGACAGATGTCAGAGTATGTGTTTACAATCCAGTTCAGAGCCAAGGGATGAAGCATAACTTCTTCAGAGTTGCAAGGAAAAGTAATCTGCATAGTAAAAATATGATAAAGATTTTTAGTTATTTTATTACCTTTGCTTTTATTATAAATAGGAGTGATGAACTGTGGTGATTGATAGGATTTCTATTCCTGGAGTTTGCAGGGGGTTGAAAACCCTCTTCCTCATGCAAATCAACTTGCAAATTATATCTAAGTCCTAGTACATTTAATAATACAGACAGTTAAAAAAAGATCCTCTCCTGTATACTCTGTGTCTTGTTCTGCTCTTTTAGCACTTCAGTCCTTATGGTTTCAAATATGTGCTTTGAGACCTGTTTCACACCCCCGGTTTCTAAATCTTATGTCATTCTTCTTCACAATTTTGAATTTAAATTCAGAAAAGAAAGACATTTATGGTTTAACATTTTAATAATGCTGCAGTCAGATTTTATTAGTGCTTCTCTGTTACATTTTGCAGGAGATAGGAAAGAGTAATAAAGAGAATATCATTGTAGGGTTTTAGGCTTATGAGCTTAATGTATTATGATACAACAAAATGTATTATCTAAAGGTCCCTTTCTCACAAAGGCAAATGAGAGCACCATAGATATAGCAATATAAAGCAGCAGTCAAACCAGCAATAACATTCTGTAATTGCAAAACCATTTTTGATTAAAATGTAATTTATTAAAAAAAAAAAGAAATAAAGTGCTTTAGGATTCCTAATCTTGGCTGTACTCACATTACGCGGCCTGTGAGAACAGAAATGATCAGCTAAACAGAACCAAGCCTATTTAGTAACTTGCCCCCAAATCCGCAGCAGGGCCATCTGGGCAGTGTGTGTGTGTTGGGATGTGAGGAGCCACCAGCCCAGTAGGGCACAAATGGTTGGAAGGAATTGCTTCCTCAGGAAGTCCTCAGGACTGCTGGGGGGTTTCAAACATTCCTGCAGCTGGGCGAGAAAACCTTATTAAAACCTTCTTGCTTTCTTCCCATGCTCTTTGCTACCCTAGCAGGCACGAAGATAACTCCCAAAGGAAAATGGATAGACATTGCTTAGTCTGGGACCAAATCTACATTAAATGTAGAAGGGGGAAAACTCTCATTTTGCTCGCATTCCAACTTGTAATGAACCTTATTAGGCTGCGTATCTCCGCAAACCTAAGCGATACTAAATACTGATTCCAGGAGAACTGACACGGGTATCTCCAAAAATATGAGGTGTGTACATACACATCTGCATATACCACATACGAAATACGGTGTGTGTGTATATATATAAATAATCCATACCTATAGCTCGCCATACACCGCTATGTCCCTCCCGCGTGCGGGCCGCGAGGGGAAGCGGCGGCGCGCGGGGGCGCCGCGGGCGCGCGCACTACCCGGCATGCAGCGGGCGCGGGGCTCGCAGGAAGATGGCGGCGCCGCTAGAGGAGTACGAGAAGGAGGCGGGCTGCGTCCCCATCCTGCACCCCGAGGTGCGAGCAGCCCGCCGGGCGGGAGCGGTGTGCGGGAGCGGGGCTCGGGNGTCCCCGAGCGGCAGCGCTCGGTGCTCGGCGCCCGCCCCGGCCCGGCAGCCCGGGGAGAAGCGACTCGGAGGCGAAGGAATAAATGTTTCCCCTTGGGTTTGGATGGCACTGGTCTGCAGCTCACCCGCAGGTCGGGTCTGGCCCCATCCAGCCCAGCGCTCCTGGTGTGGCGTGGGCTTATTTTGAGAGCAAGCGGTCTGTTTTTTCCAGTGTGTTGGCGGTGAGAAGAATGTTTACAGGTAACATGTAGAGGTCGTTTTGTGCCATTTTTTTTACCTTTCTGTTGTGCCGCCCACCTTTGTCAGCAGCATGTGTGTATTCGTGAGGACTAGTATGATTGTTTTGAAATGTATTTAAAATAGTTTAGAAAAGCTTTTACATGTGGACTTGTCTCCTGATACATTAAGGACTGTAAGAATTGATTTTTCAGCCTACAAAACAGATAAGTGCATATGTCAGGCTCTAGTTTTTGCTAAATAGATGGTATCTTTTTCCTTAAACAGTGTCTTAAAAGACTGTTAGTTTATTTGATGACTGAAGAGGCTCTGTAGGCCTCTATATGTGGTCGTGTGCCTTACCTACTCTACTTCTCTAAACTGTGGTCATGACCAGTGTGTTCTGAAGAGTAATTAGCAAAGCAATAAACCCCAAGTGTCTTGGGGTTTTTTTGTTTGGTTGTTTTTTTGGTTTTGTTTTTGTATTTTTTTTTAATTATTTTTGGGATTTATTTTAAGGAATGTGAGTAGACTGTTGCTACACCTTTCTTCTGCCTAACTGGAGTCAGACTAAATGCAGTACCCTCGGTAGCAGTGTCTGATGATTTTCAGAAGTGACACAAGTTTTCAGTAGTGATCCGCACTCTGTAGGATGTTGATGTTCTTTGAAAGAAAGTGTTCTTAACTTGTGGAAACTTGAGATAGGCAGTCTAAGACTGGAAAATGGAATAAAAACAATTTATGACTTGTCAGAAAACCATTGTGTTTTAAAGATTGAAGATTAGTGTTTGTTAACTTAGAGTAATTACTGTATAGTGGACTAAAATCTCTCAATTTAAATTGGTAGTCTAGCTAGTTAATCTGGTAGAATTTTATACTGTTCCTTTGATGCATAAAGTTGAATGTGTTTGCAAAAGATGGGAAAGAAAGTTAATATATATTGTGTGGTGTAACATCAACTGGAGTCTTTTAATGTGCAGTAAATATCACTACTTTGGAGGGAGTTTTATTTGAGTTTTCCAGAAATGCTGAATATCTGAGTAGCTCTTACTCACAAGATAGTGTCTACATGGATTTCAGTGAGTGTTTCCTTATCCCCTAAAATCTTTGTACAGATAAGCTTTAAAAGATAAGGACGTTTTTCATGTTGGTGGTGAGACAGACTGGCTGTTAACAGACACTCCAGAAATACTCTTTTAAAAACTTAAGGATTCTGTGTCATAGCAGAGCTGTACTGTCACAGACCTGCCCACTGAACAATGCAGTGCATCTATATTCAGTCATTTTTTTTTGAAGGTCGGGGGCCTTAATACTTGGTAATTTCCACTTTTTAAGAAAATAGCACCATATCCTTATGTAAGTACATAAGTATCCTTACGTACGTTGGAGCATATAATCAGTTTCAACATTTGTATACATTTAAGACCGATGCTTTTTATAGGACTGTCAAAATCCATTTTTTTACCATTTTTTTTGTTTCATGGTGCTGTTGTTTATTTTGGGTATCTTTTTCAGGTATTTTTTCTGTGCCCTTTTTATGAGGCTTTTGCTTCTTACTGTCTTTTTGTATTGACTAATTTGGATTACTTTCAAATTGTTTGAAGTTTTTGTGGGTTTGTTTTTTTTTTTTGGTTTTTTGAAGGGATGTGTTTGTTTTTATATGGGTTCTAAGGCTTTGCATTCTGCCATGAAATACTATGAGTACAATAGTAATGTTTTAGGAAAGAGGTTCTTGGAAATAGTGAAAAAATTACTTAAATACTGGCATGCTGGGAAATCTGTTTATTTATTTGTTTGTGAAAGACTCAGTTTAAAGCGATTCAGTAATTTCGGTAAGAAGAGGTAGAAACTGATGAAAATATGAATGCTTTAGGAAACTTATGATGGGACTGCTTTTGATGGAGTTTGTGTAGTATCTTGCTGACTGGGTTCTTGGGCCTCCCTCATGAATGCAAGTTGAACTTAAGTAATAGACTCTTCTTTCCAAGGATATTTATTCTTTCTTATGACAAGTTCAGTTTAATATGACAGTGTAGATCTCACTCTTTTCTTCTAGCTGTAAGATTACTAGTAGAACAACAAAGCTTATGAAGGTAATTTTAGTGGTGAAGTACAACAAATAATATTAATTGCACATGTAATACTTGTAGAATGATCTCATCATATATGATAAATGCTTGGAGAACTGCTGGCTAACTAATACATCTTGGAAATAGTTGTTAGGATTATTCCTCAATGTCATTGTTCCTAGAAGTCTTGGAGGAGTTAGTCTACTAGGCTCAGACTTTTTTCATTAACTATTTAAAGTAATATCACAATTGTCATTAATAAAACTTGCAGATGGACGAGATGGATAGGTGCTAAGCAGGGAGGATGGAACTATACAAAACCATCTAGAATTCATGTGAAGTGATGCTGGTAAAGCAAGGCACACCTTAGTGCAGCTATATTCAAAATAGTGCATTGAAGGTAAGGAACATGTGCATGGAATTGTATCCCAAAAGTTATTGACTGATAGGATACAAATATGAACAAGCACTTCAGCAGAAGTTCCCAGTATAATGCTTTGTTTAAAAATGTGTAAGAACAAGGAGATGATTTTTGGCTGAATATGTGGTAATGCTAATGATGAAGTTTTGTCTTCAAAAATTATTGTTAAATAGTGAAGAGTATGGGAAAAAATTAAAAATTATTTTAATAATGCCTTATGGTAAAAGGCCTGCAAAAGCCCTGTTTACATTATCTGAAAAAGTAAGAACTATCTTTTTTTTACCCTGTGTGAATATTTTCATAGCGAAATCCAGTGCTTTATTCAGTTTATGCTTTACAAGATCCAATGACTGGAAAGTGAAGTTGAATGGGATCAAATTGAAAAGCGCAAGTGGTAAATGCTGTGGATGAGTAATCACTGTAATGAAGGAAGGAGGGCAGTGGTGGATTATCCAGCTGTTGATGTTTTCAGCTGGAGTTTAGATATCTTTCTAGAGACCAAATGCAAGTTTTTTAATTCCACAAATGGATAACTGAGCAGTGTGTCAACTATGTGAATGTAGAGGAGTGTAGACTGCATTGGAGTGACTCTGCTTCATACACATGAATTCTTCAGCAGGATTGGGAAGTGCATGGACGACCAAAGGGAGCCCTGTGGATGTAGATCTCAGAGCGGACGTGGCATTGGTTGACCTGCAGTGAGACGTGGTAGCTCCATTATGAGGGGCGCAGAGCACCCTACCATGGCAGTAACACTGGGCTAAGTAGTCCCTGCTGGTTTGTTTCCTTCTCCCAGTGTTTAGGTTTCTGGTGACAGAATGGCAAGCTCTGCTTCCTTTTATACAGTGTAGCCCTGATATGGGAATGCTGCTCATGCTGATTATGTTTGTAATCCTTTGATTAAATTATTTTAATAGGCCAGCAGACCCTCTGACTTTAAATTCCTTGGATCTTCTAAATAAGAGTGAATTCCTGATTGTTCTGTGGTGGCTGATGATAGGTTTGGATGTTTTATTCTGAAATTCAACGGGTGGGGAGGCAGGAGAATTTTAGAAAATGGATTTTGCTTGTAATGCTCCTTTGTATTTGAAACATGTTATAGATGCGTGCCTAATATGGCCCTAACTGCCAAAGGTATTGCAGCTGTTGAGGGCTGCATTTCTTTCGAAATGGTAAGAAATACTGGGGAGGAAGATCTGGTTTGTTACTTCAATGTAGTGCATTTGCCAGTGTCAAATATATATGTCAGTATATATATTGTCATATACAGTGTATACAGTATATACAGTGTCAAATAGTGTGGAATATATTTGAGAAAGATGGAAGTTACTGTTTGTTACAGACCTCTTTTGGCATTAAAAAAGTCTTGTCTGAGAACAATCTTCCTGCAAAGTTGAAAAGCAATGTTAGCAGTTATGGGCTCTGTTTGACAGGAATTTTTCCAGATGGAAGCCGTCATTCTTATCTTTGTTTCTCTCCTTGTGGTTCAGTTTGTAACTACCTAGGAAGTTAGAAGCATATCCTTGTATTCCTTGTTGGTGATTTGAAGAAAACAAGTAAACCTACTGTAGATAGCTTTGCTCTTATTTTTTCTGTTCAAAATTTCAGTGAAAGGCCTGACTTTACCATCCAACTCTATTCTCTGTGGAGTTCTGTATATATTGCTGGGGTTGTACTGGAGTGCAGATTGTTCTTAATTGTCCTGTACAGATACAGGATTTACTGTGTTGTTTATTCAGGATCACTCCAGAGACTAGTCTTGCATTTGTGAGCTCATTCAAAGATCAGGTATCACGTGTTACACTGCTTAAAAAGGAGAACAGAACAGTGACAGACAAATTAGCATACTTGATATTGAAGGTTGAGCCTTGCTTTGCGTATCTTGGGTAGCTTCAGAGGTTGAGGCTGGAGAGGACTGCAGATCTAATCCAATCTTATATTGCAGGCTGAAGTTTTTTTAACTAATTCTTTTTATTGCTAGAATACTAATCATAAAGTAAAAAAGAAAATAAACAAAATCCTACAGTAATAGGTCATTTTGCATAGCTGGGAAAGTTGCCCTTGAATTTAATTAGTCTGTTTAAGACTTAAACATGTTTCTAGTCTGAATTTAATTTATTTCTGTTCATTACATCTTGAGAGATATCTATCCAAATATAGGTCTGTCTGTATTTATTTAATATGCTGATGATTATCAGAACCCTACACTACTGTTATGGTCTGCAATCCTCCTGACCCTTTTGAGTCTCTCGTGTTCATTCATTCTTTCAGTGTTTTCATGGCTTTGCTCTCAGTGCAGTAGCTGTTGCAGGAACGTGGGAACAGAGCACTATTCTGGCAGTCACACAGTTGTGGTAGTACACACCCTCTGGATGCCCTATTCCTAGAAGTGTTCAAGGCCAGGCTGGTTGGGGCTCTGAGCTCTTGTGAAAGGTGTCCTTGCCCGTGGCAGAGGGGTTGGAACTACATGGGCTTCAAGGTCCCTTCCAACCAAGGCCGTTCTATGATTCCTGCTCATCATTCCCCATACATATATTTGTACTGGTCTTGTTGGGAACTGTGTCACACTGGAAACTTGTACCCAGGTAATGACCATCCGTTTGAGGTGGTTTCTAGGATGGGTCTTCATTTTAGATAGGACTTTGCTTTTGTCGATATTTAAAAAACTCTAATTTTGTCCTGTCCAAACATTCCCCAAGTTGTATCAGAAACAGAGTATTAGTTATTCCCCTTTTTCTCTTTCCACACACTCCCCACCCTCCCCTCGCAGTAAGACTTACCTCTAACTGTTGGTTGCTTTTAGGTTGCAGACAATGGTGAAATAGGGTGGGGTCGAGGTACAGGCTCTGAAGGATGCTTAGTGTTTTCATATTGACACTTCTCTGGGGGTTTAAAAATGGGAGATACTGAAAAGATCAAGAGGGGTTTTTTTGGAGCATATTCCTTAACTAGGAGAGTATGTATAAAAGTCACAAAGCAAATCATAAGAATAAAGCTTGCTCATGTGTCGTTTTTAAAACATGCAAGATAGATCACATTAACTTTCATTATTATTCTAATTTCTTAATCAAAATATCAGACAATAGTCACCCAAACACTTTGGACATTAGCTGTGTTTGACCATTGCTACTACTTTATCAAATGAAAGTCACAGCTTTAATTTCCTGTGAAGCCATGATACTAGTCATTGCTAGTCTGCTGTATTATTAGTATTTGCTTTTTTGTCAGTTCTGTATCAAAAGCTAGAAAAGCCAGCAATAACATAAAATGGTAGCCATTTATAACCCAAGTCACCTTGCATCTAGACTGCAGGAGTTTCTTCTGGCTTCATGAATAGCAATATTCACATCTTTTGGGTTGACCAAAACAACCTGTATTTTTAAAAAGTTTAATACTTGTTGTTCTGTTAGAAAGCATTTTATTGTGGCAATTTAAATTTTCTGGCCAGATGTTTTTGTTCTGCACTTACTTAATATTTTCAAATTTTGTGGGTTTGTGTTTTTATTGACAGTTCTATCATTCTTACTTTTTAATCTTGACAACTTCTGTTAGTTTCTTTTATTGCTAGGATGGTGCTTGCCCTTCTGGAGATAGGGATGTGTTGTATCCTTTTGCTAGCATTTCAAGTTTTTGTATTTTTCTGATTTGTCTGGTCATTGCCAATGCTTCTCTTTCCATTCTTACAAGATTTTTTTTCTTTTTACAGTTGTTCTTACTTCCTTTGTAAACTCTGCGGTTTTTCACCACTCTAGTCTTTTTCTCAGTGGTAAAATCGTGTTTTCTTGGGCGTCTGGTAAAACGCTTTAACTAGTTTTCAACTATTTACAGTTTTTGTTCTACATATTTTCTTTTGATTTGGACAGTAATTGATTTTAAAGTTAAAAATTTGTTTTGAGACAGGCCCTCTTAATGCATAAGTGATAAACATCTGGTTTGACCCAACTTTGTGTTGATTCAGTTTGCCTTTACTTATTAAGCACAGGCCTTATTTCTCTCAGATTTCACAGAAGATTAGTCTTTCAACAGCACTTGTTTCACTGTGTTTGCCTATTTGCTTAGGAAAGTAATGAGACTTTATGAATGTGGAAGGCAGTTTACAGAATTAAGGAGGAAAACGTTTGTTTGCTGTTTTCTTGAAAACTGAACAATATTGCCATTGGTACTGACATGTTTAGATAGGAGCAGCCTCAGTAACTGATATTTCAGCATGCACACTGTCCTCTGTGGCTTTTTAAAGACAATATGAGATAAAGATTTGACTTTCATGGTATCCTTGTAGTTGAGGGAGTCACTGGGATATATTACAAATGAGACTGGAGCAAAGTAGAAAGTTTTTTCTGAAGTCAAAGGGGGTCTGGCTGAATTGGAGCCTTGGGCCTGTCATGCCCAGTATGTGGTGTAACATTAGACTACAATTTGTCTTCTGCAATTTTGAAATCTAGTCATTTCTTCCTACGCTTGTAGGATGCCCTGAGGTATGTAGAAGTGTTTCCTTGATCCTCTCTATAAGGGAGGAGGTACCAAAAATGGAGGGTAGTGGGAATGCTATGGTCAGAGCTTGGAAAGCTGCTCAAGATCAGGAGAAGATGACTCAAGGAGGGAGCGCAGTAGGAAGAGAGGGAGGACATCCAAGCGCGCTCTGAGAACACTTGCATTGCTGGCTCTGAAGGATGTGATTTTCAGGTGGAGTTTAAGCGGGTCTGAAGCCATGGTGGAACCCAGGCACAGCTCCTCACCCTTCTTGGGGTGAGCTCTTGCAGTTGTATGGCCAGTAGGTGACTTGGGGTGGTACTTGCTTGGTGAGTCTGACGTGATCTGACACTGTTACTGTGCTGTTGTGAGAATGGGTAAGAGGTGATGGAGAAGGTGCAGCCAGGACCAGGAGTGTGATCACCTGCCTGATGGCGGGTCACTTTCAGCTTGTCTTAAGCTGATTGTGATTTAGATGCTTCCAGCTGCACTCGTATGCCAGTGATGCTTGTCTGGTCCCAGGATGAGCCAGTTCAGGGAAGTAAATCAGTAGAAAATGCATCCAGTAAAAAAAACTGTGCTGAATAACTTTCTGCCAGTTTACTAAGCCTACTCATGGAAGGATCAAGTGCACTAAAGTACTGACAGAAGGTAGACAGTGAGCTGGCAGTCCTGGTTTGGAGAGTGAGGAGCTGGAGAGAATGGGACCATTCTTAAGTGTTAGACCATGGATTTGCTGAGCTGTCTCATTTCCTGCAGAAGATTGACTATTAGCATGACTAGAAGCCCATTTCATGCACTTCCTTGATGTGTTTATCCTACGTGGGAATAGGAGTTTGCTCTGCTGGCTGTTGATGTGAGGCTCCATTGGCTACTACAAGGTTGAGATGGGAATGGTGATTTGAAATTTCTTGTAAGGATTGAGCACAACTTGTACTAACTTCTTTCTCTATCTGCCAAGGAGAAAAGAGCATCTATAGCTAGGCTGACTGCTCATTTTGTCATGGGAACTTGCTGGTGCTCTAATTCTTGATGAATGAAAAAAACATTTACCTTTGAAAAAGATTTTTAAGAATACACTTGTCTGTGAATTTTAAAAAGAGGACTGTTTTTTCTCCCAAGTGGCTGAGTATCAGGGTTGAGCTAGATATATACTTGGGTGCATTTTTGAAGTTTAGCTCTTTAAAAGAGTGAAATATGTAAATGGTTTTACATTAACCTCATGACTGACTCTTAATGCTAGGTCTTTCAGGGATTTTCTTTTTTTTACGTTAATGGCTCTGTAAACTTACGTATTCTGAGACCTAGACCTGTGTAAATCACTTGGAAAAAGAATAGTTTCATTTTTGCCAAAATCCTTAGATTTTTGGCTGAGAACATAATGCAACACTCTGTGAAAAGAAAGCCAAAAAGATAAATGTACATGTTAATGTAAGTTGCTGACTAAACAAAAGCTTTATAGTGAGCTTTACACCATAACATTTTAAGCTTATAATTTTTTTAACCTTTACAAATGCTAGTAAATGTAGCTCTTTTAAATAGCACTTGCTTTTGATGCTGTGTGTGCAAATACAAAGCCCCTTGAAAAGCCTATTTGTGATGCTATGGCTTCCTAAAGTATAACTCTGTTCAATTTAGGGGCATCTTCAAGGAAATGACTAGAAAGCAGTTGACTGGTTGCGAGTGCTTGTTTTGAAGAAACAAAACTTCCTCATTGTCAACCGTCCTTTAAATCATATGAGCTCTGACCTCTGCCTAACATGGTTGGATTAAGGGCTCTAGTTGAGCATCTCTAACTCGTTATGTAAAAAATTAGATCTATGTTGGAGAGTATGCAGGATTATGCTCTCTGTGTGATGGCTGACTTGCTTGTGGGTGGAAATCTGTAGCAGCAAAAGGACCACATTATGGTGTTTGAGGTGAGGCTTTTCTCAATGTATTTCACCACTTTTTAAAGAAAGCATTGTCAACTTAAACTACAGATAGATTAAAAAAAAGATTAAGTATTAGGTACAGATTTATTTCCATTGTTTATGTATTCTATAATTAGCTTCTCTGGGGATTTTCATAAATGCATCTTTTCTTTTAGTGTGTCAAGAAACTGTGCAAATAGACCGAAATTGTAGGAGGTAAACCGAACAGAAAATGCAGTAATATGTAAAAAGTAGTGGAAAACAGTAGCAGAAATACCATTGAATGGAAGTTTATTTTGTCCTGTCATACTCATTTTGTGTAATTTAATGCTATAATGGGGCAGGGAGAGTCCTAGTCTTAATGGTTAAGGATCAAAGTAAGGCGAGTCTGATGGTATATATTTGTAAGCCAGACACTGAACTTTTTTTTGCATCATTTGATTAGTTAATAAAAAAAGTGGTAAGGCATGCTTTTTTTTTTCCATGGAGAATGTAGTCTGGTTTAGGTGGAAATTTTCTAGCACGGGTTAGCTAAACTTTAGGTGTGCATGAATCATCCCGGTCCAGACAATCTAACAGCTCATAGCTGCTGAACTCTGGCTCCTCAGAGTTATGAACCTACATAGCCCTAGAGAATTAACTTTCTGGGGTAGGTCTTTGTGTGAATATGAGAAGGATCAGACTGTTTCCACTTGATGACAATCAACAGTTAGATTAGCTGTTGCAGCAGTGAATGTTGGGAGAAACTGGTTTCTAGAGAAGAAAAAGCTACTCTTCTTATGCCTGTAAAGAATTAATTGTGATTCTCTCTAAGACGAAGACATTTTAGCCTCTATTTCTGTGACTTTTTCTGTTGCAGAATTAGTTGAAGGGGTAGGGAAAGGAAAGTTACCATAAACTTTAGAAGAGGATCTTTCATTAAAAATATTAAAATACCAGGAGTATCTCTTTTTTATTGTATTTATTTTGTGTTTGATTGATTTGCTTGTACTTATTTTATGTCCATTTTTCTAGTAATGTAAGTTCATGAGTGACTGGTCTTTATGTATATAAATGAATGTGGGTCTTTATAGTATGCAAATAACTATACATGAATTTGTCTGTATAGATTCTTGTACCTTTTTAAAAGTAGGAGGAAAACTGGGAGAGCAAACTAAAAAGCACTATATTGTAGTAAATGAAGAGCAGGGAAATTGAACACCCAAATATGGGGGAAGGAATTATTTAATACTAACCTCCAGTAGTCCCTGCTAAACGTAACACACATACATGAGGTTTATTATTTAGCTTCCCTGAAATAATTGCAGTCACTTCCAGTTTTATTATGATTCTCTGACTGCAGCCAGATATGAAAATAGTGTAGTCATCAATTTAAAAAGAAATTATTTTGTTTCTGTTAAGAAACAGAGGCAATAGTATCCAGTATTTTATGGAAGGTAGTACTTTTATTTCTTAAGTTTTTATTTTAAAACTTGTTAGTATTTTCTCTTTAAGTCTCAATTATCTTGGTCACCATTCAGAATTTGAGTGTCTGATTTTGATCATGGTATTGCTTCCTTGCAGCAACATTGCATAACGTTAAAGGAAAAGCAGTCCTAGCCATCTGTTAATGCCTACCAGAGCCATGTGTGGCAGCTGTAAGCAGCAGTTCTTTCCTCCCTTCCTTATGTCCAAGCAGGCCTGTTGACCTATTCATATCCTCCTGCTATGTATAATCGTGAATTATGAAATTGCAATCTCAGAATAATTCAGTCTTGGTCATCTTATTCTTTCATGCATAACTTCTTATTTTTTTCTGTAAATGCTACTTTCAGAATCCTTCTTAAGCTTGTTTCATTTAGGCTTTTTTATAGGAAAAGATTAAAAGCTTTGAGTATTGAGAGGAAATTAGCATAACTTTACTTGTGCATTTGGTTATGAGGAGGACTGTTTGGGAATGCCGATATTAGCACAGCTTCTAAGAATAAACACTTTTCCCCCCTCCTCTCCCTTGCACTTCATGTTTTTTCCTTTGGAGTTATATTTCATATTTTGCATTATCTTCTCTTTCCCCATCTTACTGGTTCTGTTTTCCAGAGGAAGTTCCCTTTTTTTTTCTCTGTGTTGTTTCTTTATCAAAACATGTCTTCTTTTGTTGTTGTTGTTTTTAAAGCATTATTCTCTTTTGTGGTTTTTTTTTTTCTACACTGCATTACTTGTGCATCTGTGCAAGCGGTTTGCACATTTTCTGACTAATGAGTAATGACAAAATAGTCACAGGTGCATATGAGTGATTTGGGCCTTGTCAAAGGATAGTCACTGAGGTGGGAAACTCATCTACAAGTAGTGATCCTTGGTAGGAATGGGGGAACCAAATTCGATTCTTAGAGATAAACAAAATTAGTCTTTCTTGCAACCTTCTAAGCCAGCCAACTCTTGCAATTTCTAAGCAGAATAATTTTCTTCAACCTGTCAGCCCAACTTCTTGGATATTTGAAGGCTGTAGTGTTTAAAGTCTGTAGTTGTTCCATGATTACTTAGTCAAATTAACAATTAGCGGCTGCAGAAATGTTCCTGGTACCTTCTGTTGATTTGCTTTCCCTCTGTCAGTGGCTCTGGAGCCTCTGTTTTCAGAGGAGAAACAGATTCAGCTCGCTGTCCTACTAAAACATTGAGTTTTTTCTGTTTCTTGTTGATCTCCCCTGCCCCTTTTCTGTAATGAGTGGAGTGGGCGTTGTGTGACCATAGCTCCAAATACCAAAGCTGGCTTGAGTTAGGCGGCAGGAACATGGGACCAAGAGCAGTGGGGAAGAGTGGGCAGAGGAATGACCTTTCTCTTTTAGCAAAGGTAACAACTTTGGCTCAAGACCTGCTTGGAAATGGCTCATTGGAACAGGATGAAATAATTAGAGACTAGTGTTTGCAACTTACTTATTTTATATCAGTGGCATCAGGTGTCTGCTCTAGCACCTCCTTACTAGTTTTCCTGACTCTCCGCTGGGGAGGATCCAAATAGCGAAAAACAAAATGCACTTGGGTTTCAGTTAGGTTTTCATCTTTTAATTGGCTGTTAGGGTTTTTTTAACAGCCAATCATCTTTGAAAAATTAAATTTTCCTGGAATAGATATTTTCATCAAAAAAAGGGAAAATATTTTAACACTTGGGAAATGTTGTTGAAGCCATTTGTGAATGCAGTTTATACTCTAGGCTCAAAATGTTATGTTGCTACTTTATTATCAATCTGTCAAATCGTATGTTTAAAAGAGTCATAGTAGTTTAAAGAATTTAAAGTATATTCCTAAAATTTGTGTGAGGGCGTATGCATTTAGGGGACATTCATTCTTTTAGGTGGGAACTTAAAAGCGTAAAGTCATTATTTTTCACTTTTTAATGCTTATTTCTGTTCCTTTAATAGCACGAGTCAGGTAATCTAGATCATTGTAGGATTTAAAAGTTGAGCTTTCTCTTCTGTCCAGCAAGTTGGAGGAAGTAATCGCTCTTTTGTGTGTTACTATTTTTGTTAACTCTGTGAAGAGATACTATGTAAATGTCATAAGTGTGATTTCTTTCTAGCTTAGCTGCCGATGCAGAATGACCCACACAGGGCAAATTGCCCCGCATGTAGCACCACTGCAGGTGGTCCTGCTGGGGCTGAGCAGGCTGGGTGGTGCCTGGGCACAGGCAGCTTTGTTCAGGCAGCCTGCCGTCCACTTAGAGACGCGCCGGGGTGTGTTACCGCAGCATCTGATGGTTGTGCCTGCGCTGAAACCATTATCTGTGGTAGCAATGCAAATACAAAGAAATTGTGTTTAATGTCACCAGGTTTTTAAATGGCAGTCTTTTCAATTGCTATGCTAAACATTTAGAAATGGGAAATGTGCCACCTTGAGCAGGTACCTGGTTTGGATTTATTCATTGCAGGTCTTCTAAAGGTCTCCTACTTCAGTTGTTTTCCTGTTATTGGTAGCTTGCCCAGTTAGTGGCGTAAACCTATGTTGCATTCTCTTAATATTAGTCTTTGATTATTTCTTTCTAAATCATTCTTTCTGGAATAATTAGGAGAAACTACTGTTCTGCATTTATGTTCTGGTACCCTAGCCCTGCACAGGAATTTCAGAACCCTGAAAAGAATTATTTCCAGCTCCTAGCTGCTACCTTGCTTCTTTTACTTTTGCCTTGTCAGCCAAGTGTGGTGTGTAACAGCATTATTTGCACTGACTTGGTCCAAATCAGCTATCACCAGGTGAATTGAGTATGACTGTGATTCTCAAAATCCAAGTTTTCTTTTCTCCCGATTCCTGATAGCTTTTTGGCTTAGGAACCCAGAGGTTACTCTGCAGATTACAGTCATAAACTAGGCACTCATAATGCCAGGTAAGAGTTATCCCTAGTAGAATGGCACTTATAGGAGCCAGCATGCTACTGTGAGCCAGCATGCAACTGTCAAGTTGCATAGAAAATAATGAATGATACATTTTGAGTCTAAGATTGGGAATCTGTGTCTGAGCTGCAGAGAATTGACTGTATTGGCTGAGAACTCAGATTTTATATGCTTTCCTGTGATTTACTGTTAAAGATTTACTTCCAAAATGAGCAGTCTCTGCATATTCTTTTCAGGCACATCTAAAGTCATCCTTTTTTCCACAGTTTACACTGTGGTTTAGAAGACTCCATGGTATGATTTTGGAGGCTGTGATGTTCATAAAACTTTGAGGATTTTAGGAATTGTTTCAACTATTCCTAAATGTAAAATATGAACTCAACTCTCTTAATAAATTATAAAACATAGGGTTCAATTTAAGTTTATATTTGTTGTGAGTCTTTATATTAAACAAAGGGATTGTAGCTGCTCATGTACGTACTGGGGGAAAAAAGAGAGAACTTACTTATTTTTGCTTACTCGTGTGTCATGCATCACCTGTGATCACCTCAAATGTTTTTTGACTTCAGGTATTTTGCATTAATGTATACTGAAACGTCCAAATTCTGTTAAAAAGAGTAGTTCAGTGATGCTATCAGTACAAAAGGAATATATATTTTTTAAAGTTAAAGGTACTGTCATTAGCTTGAAGTCATTAGAAAACTAGTATAGCAGGAGCTAATATCACCTCTCACTTTTTAAAATGTACATGGTTATTAGTTAATACCTAAAGTTTTGTTGTATCCCCTTAAACCTTTTTGTGAAAACAGTAGTATCATAAGGCTGTGATTTCATGGTCACTCTAGGCTGGCATAAATCTACAGTCCTTGAGAATGCTCTCTTGACTGGCTAGTGTAGGCTCAAGGGAACAGAAAGCAGCTTTGCGTGCTTGAAGTGGTCAGGAAAATGCAGATTAGTAAAAATAGTGTTCTTTGGTACACTAGTATGTGACTGAAAAACAGCCAGAGTGTCTCAGTTTGTTTTTAATACTTGTTAGATGAGAGACTTTTTCCCCTTCCAGTAGCTGTGGGAGGCTCAAAAATACATCAAACTACTGTCTCCTCATCAAGATGCTCCAGGACAGTGAATATTTTTTTGTTCAGGTCTCTGCCTACTTATCCTTTTAGCTTTTCAGGGTCTGAGCATTACAAGTTGATGTGTAAAATCCTGCTGCAGATATGTGGTGTAATAATGGGGTAACAGAGATAGATAGATAGTATAAATCCTGCTTTTTTCCTAATATGATGGGAAAAAAAAAAAACCTGTGGGACAAAATAATGAATATAGCCTTCTCTTATATTTTACTTTCTCTTTTAAATTGTAATGATTTCTCGTACCTTTTCCATCATCTTTTACTCCAGATAACACTCTGGCTTATCTAGTAGCTGAGGAAAAAAAGGTTTGGTTAAGCTGTTGCCTTCTTCAGATACAAAGCAAAGCTATGTTTCTGAATTGTAAGAGGATTGTTCGTAACATATGATTTGGATGACAGCAGATGCCCTGTTACATTTTTAGGTTGTCTCTCCTGTAGAGATGGCAACAGAGCAACCTTCCTGCTGGGCTGGCAATGCTTAATTGGTTCATCTAGGTAATTTTTCAAGCTTGGAAAGAAAAATTAAGTGCTGCAGAATAACATTGTGGTCAAGAAAAGATATAATCTGCTGATCACTTAGGTACTGTATGAAATGGAAAAATTCGTTTTTTTGGAGAAGAGTCATGCATAAGAATAAATCTGTTTTGAAAATGAAGACTTGCTGCACTAGTCATCAGTGTTAACTGTGTTCTGATTCTAAGGCTCTAAGTGCTTCAATTTCCTGAAAGACTTTTTTTTG
The DNA here is from genome assembly GCA_013397115.1 of Edolisoma coerulescens. Taxonomy (NCBI): domain Eukaryota; kingdom Metazoa; phylum Chordata; class Aves; order Passeriformes; family Campephagidae; genus Edolisoma; species Edolisoma coerulescens. Next base: position 210,000 of record VWZW01000843.1, on the reverse strand, counting down.
TGTGTAAATTTTCATAATTTTTCTAACTGTATAAATTACTATATTAATATAGTGCAACAAAATGTACTTAATGCATTAGAAATTCTTACTTGGATTTTTTTCCTCCTGTCTGAAATAGGTATATTGTATGTAACGAATACGAACATGCTCAACTGAAGTTACTCAATTTTTAAATAAATACTGAGAGTTTTCAGATTTGCAACTAGACAAATTTCTTGATAGTTTACTCTGAAGTTATAACTGATATCCAGAGTTTTTAGACTTTTGGCTAAGTGGTACTTTAGCATGTTGAAATCTGGAAATACTTAAAATGTGGGTTTCAGACTTCAATTTTTTTTTTTTTTTAAACCTCTTTAAAAGATATAGATAATGTATGTAATAATTTTAGAGTAGAAATAGTTACTTTGAAATAACAGCTGAGGTGAGTAACATCTGATGGTTAGAGGGCAGTTCACTTAAACTCCCATACATTCAAGGGAGAGCTGGTTAATGTCCCAGGAAGTAAGAAAACACTTCGGCTCATTAGCCCCAACTGGGCACAGTAAGAAGTTAATTCTCATTGTGCCCAACTGCTCCTTTTGCAGAGAGTACTGCCCAGCTGAGAGAACGTGAGAAATAGGAAGACCTGCTTGTGCTGGCAGTAGGAACTCTCCCTAACCCTAATATATCTCTTAGTCAGTTAAGCTAACAGGGCAACATATGCCTCTAGGGAGAGTTAGTAGTGAAGCTTTTGACTACAAATCCTTGTTAAGGTTAGGTGCACTACGTGATCGTTGTCTTAACTAATTTCTCTTTACTTAAAAAAAAATTTTAAAATCTGTCTATTATAATAATGAATAAATTGGTCGCTCATGTCAGTGTCTAAGTGGAAGTTGGAACTGTTTAGTTAAACACCTTTCATAAGGTTTTTAAAAGTTTTTCCAGGTTTAGATTAAAGATAAAAATTCTTCTCATGCAAGTATATGTTGGGGAAAACTGACTGAAAGTAAATAATACATTTTAATGAAATCAACTGAAATGCGTTTTTAGAACTTGCAGAGAGCTTGCTCCTTTTTTTTTTTCTTTTTCACCCATATTGCTGTTTCCATACTTTTTAATGTAGCTATGCTGAATTGCATGGCTGGTGCACAGAGGCTCAGTTATAGTATCTGCAGCATGTAGAAAATGGTCCAGAAGATGTATAAAATTAATTGTTCAATTTCAGCTTGCTGAGCTTATATGTGTTTGTAAAGAAAAATGGTGTGTTCCTACCCTGGTGATCTGTTAATACAGTGTTTAAATATTGATTCCACCAAGGAAAGCACTGAGCCTGGAAGTGTTGAAGAACAGAACGAAGTCAGGGAGCTGTATCTGTTGAACAACACGTCATGTTCATGCCATTTACTTTTGAGACCCACAGCTTAAACATACACAGATAACCTCTGCTATTTGAAATGCAACATTAATTTGTAGTAACAGTGAGGCTTTGTCAGTTTATGGCAATTAGCTTTTCTAGCTATGTTATGTTGCATTTGTAAAAGCAAAGTAAAGCAAAACAAAAAATAAAAACCCAAACCCAATATTAACCCAAGAAATTTGTTCTTAGTTTTTGTTAGCATTCTGTAAAAATACGAGTAGGAAAAAAGTGTCAGATTTGGCAGAATCCTGTGATTGCAAGTCATATTTTCTGTAAAGTGTTTGAAGACTACTGGGGAGTATGGTGGCCTGCTTTCCAAGATGTTGAAATGTACCTCTGTTACATTTAGGTAACTTTATAGTACATTGAACTGGGTACTGGTTTTAGTTTTGCTTATAAAATGAATTTTTTTTTTCTCAGAAACTTGCTGATTTGGGTGTTCTAAAAGCATGTTTGTCTTTTTTAGGAAATAAAACCTCAAAGCCATTACAACCATGGATACAGTGAATCTCTTGGACGGAAAAGCCACATTGATGATTACAGCACTTGGGATATTGTCAAAGCCACGCAGTAAGTTTATTTTTGAATGCTAGATTTGTCTATGTCTTTATCAGTTAGAAACAGTAAAATGGGTTTTACTTATGTAAAGTGGAAGGTAAACTGTATTTTTCAATCCAATAGTGGAAGATTTCAGAAGTAACCTCTACAAAATTACTGTTATGACAAATTTATGATCATTGTATAAAAAAATATGGGAGGAATTCTGGTAAGTTGTAAATATAGATTGTTGGAAGAGAGAATGGTACTGATGTTTATTTTCTGTAGGTGATGATTAACAGGTAAGCAGGTACCATTTATATGCAAACATAAGGGTTTGATCGATTTATGGGTTAGAAAGAATGTGGCTCTAACTTTCATTATCTCTGATTCTGCAGTCTCAGTCCCACTATGAAACTGAGTTTAGTGCTGAAGGAGGACTGTAGGAGTAAACTGAGTGCAGATTTAATTGCCCTCTTCATGCAGATGTATTATACAAATTTGTTTGTTCCACCGTCCTGTAGCAGATATTAATTTACAAGACTTTCTGGAGAGTTGTCATGACCCTATTTTTTAGTATGCTGCTGTTTGCCATTCAGAAACCATCACCACCATCACTTTTCTTCAATGAGCTGAGATAGTTCTGTAAGATTTGTATTTTTATTATTGTGTTGTCAATTTGAATGATTAAACCATTATGTATCTTGCAGAGCTATTTGCCTTTTTCTTCTCAAGACAAAATTTTTCTTGCATTTTTTTCCTAAAAAAAAGCTACCTGAACTGAAAGCAGCTTTGCAGCTCTGCATGTGACACAGGCCCAGTTTAGGCATATCAAGTATGTGCGTTCCTTCACTTTTTGTTTTGAGTTATAAGGAGCTTAGCTTCCTGAAACAGATGCCTGACTCTGCTATTGTTGCTTTAAATACTTTAATGGTAGCACTGCAACCTATAATACTCATATTAGGGTATTTTTAGAAATTACAATATTGGCACAATATCAAACTAGCTGCTTCTTTTAAAAGTATGGAAGTGTGTTTTGACAGCAAAGTGGTTTTACAAGTTACCTACTTCTATTCTTGTACTCTCACTGCATGTTTGAAAACCTAAAATACCTTTGTCCATGTTAACCCTCAGGTTCTGGCTGATCTGTGCTTTCAGCTGAGTTGTTACAATTCTTTTCTAGTCTCCTCATACAAGAACCAACTGGTCTGAGTTGACATCTCACCACAAGGACTGCAGTTTAGTATCGTAGCCCTAATGGTTAATATTGTAGGGAAGGGGGACTGTCAACATGTTCCAGTTGTGGTATCCAGGCAGCATTTCCCTGACTAGAAGGAGAATTCACAGAATCACAGAATAAACTAGATTGGAAAAGACCTTTGAGATCATCGAGTCCAACCTGTGACCTAACATTACCTTATCAGCTAAACCATGGCACTGAGTGCCTCATCAGGTCTTTGATGAGTCACCTCCAGGGATGGTGACTCAACCACCTCCCTGTACAGCCCATTCCAAAGCTGAACCACTGTTTCTGTGAAGAATTTTTTCCAATATCTGGCTTAAACTTCCCCTGGCACAGCTTGGGGCTGTGTCCTCTAGGACACACCTTTATTTAGGCATTTACTAGGTTTTGAAGGCCATGTTATAAAAAATGTCTGTCTTAAAGGGAAATATGTCTGAAATTTAAGGTAGAAAATAAACCCACCAAATATCATAAGACTTGCAGTAAAATAAATAATGCTGCTGATATATTAATTCAGTGTTCTTGAAAAGATACTTTTTCTACTAAAATGTAGTTGTTTGCATTTATAGAAGCATAACCTATCACATCTGTGTATAAAAAATAGATGATCTTATCCTCTACCCTTTGTCCTCTAAAATTAATATTCACTGAAATTAAAATATCTGCTGATTTTCCTTACCTTTTAGTTCACTGCTAATGTAAGTAAGATGCCACAAAAGTTTTTGTAAAAAAGGACCACTTATCAGTCTCCTAGAATGCTTCCCAGAAGCAGTTCAATAAGTTGAAGCAAGATGTAGCAAAATATAATAAGAATTAAAATATAATAAGAATTTTCAGTCTCTTGGTTTGAGTGGGGTTTTTTCCCAAATCCAGTTTCTCCTGGACAAAAATGATTAGTTATGTTATTGTTTCAACATACATGAAAATTGAGAGCATAGTTCCTTAAACCTTAAAGATGATGGTGAGAAAAATGGGATGAAAACATTTAAAACTCATCTGTATTTCATATGTGCTGTTTGAATGTAGAATTCTGACATGTTTTTATTGACACTAGATGACACAGAAATAAAACAATGTTAGTAAAATACTGTGCTCAATTTTGGTTTTCAGCAAGGAAAAATACAACCTTGCAAACTCCTCACATTTTTCCATAAGTATTTGTATGTTGCTTCATATCTTATTGAACTGTTTCAGTGCTTTATCTTCTTAATCTGTAGATTGGACACTAATTAAATTAAGACGCTTATACGGTATGAGCTGCAAATATAATAACTTCTTATAATCACATTAAGATTTCATATAGAAAACAGTGGTTCAGCTCATTGAAGAGAGTTTGTTGGTATTTGTATTTTTTCCCCATTATGCTCCTCATAAGTTCTCCCAAAGACCTGGGGCTCTTGGCATGCTTTGTATCAAAAATAGTCAGTTTCTGTTTGTATTTTGCAGAAACATTTGCTGGAGTAAAAATCGTAGTGTTTGGTTTTAGTACCTCTTCATACAAAGATCACTTGTCACTGACTTTGTCGTAAACATGTCCAAGGGCATCTAGGTAGCTTTAAAAGTAGCATTCTCTCGGCCCTTCATGTTGCAGATGTTAGAATGTGTGTGTAATTTTTTGCTGTCTTATATTTGGTTATAGCAAAATTGTTTGGTTCATAGAAAGTCTCCACTGTGTTTCTGAAAGTAGAAGCAGGCCACTCATCTATATTTGAAAAGCTACTTTCGAAGGAATAGTAAAAAAATCATCCATGCTTGCCTTTGGTTTTGTTCCTCTGAGATATTCAGAGTTCTCACTGGAGCTTCTGGGAGGGTAAAAAAAGCAAAATCAAAACTGTCATAAGAGATTTAAAAGTAAAATTTAATGGTGATATGTTTGGTACATTTATTTCTATTGTCTGGCAGCAGTAGCCCTCTGTCATCCAAGGCAGCAGTCTTAACTTTTAATATGATGACTTGGGAAGCGTCCTGTGTTAATGTGACAGAGTTGCTGCCTTAGTTTTGTTTTAAATCTTTTAAGCTGAGAAAATGAGAAGTAGCTAAAATTCACAGGCAGAGAAGCATGTAGTGGGCTGTCGCTAGGAGAACAAAATCTGAGACCCGGTAATCCTCGCATTGTGTTCTTCAGTTCTGTTGAGAGTGAATAGACACTTTTGGCTTGTAGGGAGTTTGATCAAATTCCAGCTTTGTTGAAAGTGAGTTAAATGACCATTATGAACATGGGTATTAAACATTAATGATATTAATAAGTGCTTTTGTGACATCTGGAAGATTGAGTCCTTGTACTCAAGTGTTATGATTTCATTATCACAAGATTAACTTTTCTGTTAAGTTTTATTCAATGAGATCATTCAAAAGGAAGTTCTGTGCGTTGTGCAATAGTGCAGCATAAAATATAAATTATGTTAAATCTCGCCAAGGAAAAAAATTGTTGGATTCATGCTTTTTTCATGACTATTTCTCATCAGTCATAGGGTAACTGATAAAAAGAAAGGTATATATTGAATAATTAAAATTGGTGAGGGCACAGAGGAACAGTTACTCCTGGCTCTTTTCAGCTACTCACAGGAGAGAGTGGACAGACTGTGACACAGGTACACATCCATTATTCCTGGTTATTTGTGCCCATGGGGTTGATTATATTGCTGAAAGTGAAATGTACCTGATGTTTGTGTGGAAGGGTGGGACTATTTTCAACCACATTAGTAATAGGGCCACAACTGTCGAGACAATTTAGGGCTTTGGAACAGTATTTAAGAGCTGAATTTCTTTTGTCTTTCAACACTGCTTTTAATGGTCCATTAAGCAGCTCTTGAGTTAAATCTTTTTTGTTGAAAACAAAACTGTCTTACTGGTAACACAAAAACCTTGAGAATGTGTTAAAGGCTTTGTTAGTATTTACCCTCATTATTCATGGGAATGAGATTTGAAAAGAGAAAAAATACCGCTTTTCTGTTAATTGCATTATCAGTTGAAACAGCTTTGATTTGAGTTACAGTGATAGCAAGATGAGGGAGTGAGCTCCTGGTTTACCTGCTCTTTGTTGGCATGGTGATGTGCTCACTGTAGAGAGAGTCCTTCCTATTATTGTGGCCAAATGTAATGTTAATCGTGCTGCAAAGCTGGCAGTGTCTATTTTCAAGAGTCTATGTGTTTGTAGACAAAAGAATGGAAAATGGATTACATATTTAAAATGCAGAAGGCAGTAGGGTACTGTTTTTCAGAGTATTAAGGTCAGAATATCTTTAACCTGTGATGATAAATCAAATGTTACAGGATAGTTACTGAAATGAGAGACTGTGATAGCAGAATGAGCTTGCAAAATGGTATTTTTGCCCTGGACTAATCCTGTTTCTTTCAGAAGAAGACAAGCCCAATAATATGCTTTGATTATGCTCCATATTGGTGTTTACAGCATCACCCTCTAGAATTCACTCAGTTGCTGAATATTTGTTAGATGAATATATCAGTCTCCTGTGAGGATTTGAATCTTTCTCTCCATTACTCTTGAAGGGCATAGAGCCCTTTATAATAACATTACAAGCGTGATTACGCTGAGTGTCTGAAATAGGTGACTGTCATTTTCAAACCTAACAGTGCGTCATGAACCTTTGGAGAAGGCAAGGTGAAGTCAGCTGCGGCAAATTGATGGCAGAAGACTGTAGGTTGTATGTGAGAGAAGAATGCCGCACTTCTTCGACAGAGGTCAAGAAACCATAACTGCAGCAGATTCAGTGTTCTATTTAATTGTAGAGAGCCTGCTGTTTCCAGGAAGAGGAGCAAATTGTTGTAAATTCCTAATTTTTTTTTGCCAGGCAGATTTTGTCTGTCAAGATCCTTAAGTCCTCTTCTGACAATTTAATAAATTGAAGATTCATAAAATTATACCTTGTGTGCTGCATCTTTAGTAAACAGTTATGATTGAGTTCAAGGTACCAGAAGTAAATTGCTAGGAACAGACAAACTGAGGGTGACTTAAATGAGAAAATTGCTGTATACCTCATATTCAGTACCACTTTTGGAAAGAGGTTTATTTTCCTGTAAAGGTTGTTCTGGCGTGTTGCAGAATTTTGTGTTCTGTTTTGTGGCCAAGTAGTACCATGTACTGTGACTTGCAGTTTGCCTTCTGATGGGAAGAATGGGAAGTCTAGGATGCTGAGCCCAAAAAAGGAATCCATTCCTACTATTCCTTCTTGTATCTGAAGCCATGCCAGCAGTCTTTGCCCAGGGCCTCACTGCAGTGTTTGGGTGAATTCTAGAAAGAGGTACTTGAAACATCAGTGGAGCATAATTGGAGCATTCTGTGGGAACTTCTGTCGGGGCACTGGCAACAGCATTCTGCCTCAACAGGCTGCAGGGTCACTTGTGAGGGATTTCCTTTGTTTTCATACCTCTTAAGCCAAGCTCTTCAGAAAATAGTATCACGTTTTCTGTAAGACTATAGTTTTGCTTTTAATGAAATAACCCAACAAATAACCCCTCCAACCCTCTCCCCACAAAAAAACCCCAAAGAAAAATCACCCCTCTGCCCCCTTCCCCAAGACTGTCATAGTGCTTCTTGCTTATACCTATCTTGGCAGCATGGTCTAGCAAAAACTTGTGTAGGAATCAAAGGTTACACTCAGGATGTTCATTTTGTGTTGTATAGTCGACTTGGTAGGACACTCATCCTGAAGCGTATGCGCAGTTTGCCATAGCTGGCCAATAGTGATGTAGTGGTTTAATTGCTGGGCAGCTGAGCCTCGCACAGCTGCTCACTTGCTTCCCTCTGGTGGGATGGAGAAATTGACCAAAGGGTAAAGAAAAAGTTTAATAGATAGAGCAAAAGCTGTACACACAAGCAAAGCGAAACAAGGAATTCATTCACTGCTCCCCAATGGGCAGGCGGGTGTTCAGCCATGTCCATGTAATGGTTACTTGGGAAGACAAGCGCCTTCACTCCAGATGTCCCTCCTTTGTCCCTCAGCTTTTATTGCTGAGCACACTGCCATGCAATACTGGGTATCTCTTTGGTCAGTTGGGGTCGGCTGTCCCAGTTGTGTCCCCTCCCAACTTCTTGTGCACCCCCTCCCGCTCACTGTCAGGGCAGCATGAGGAACAGCAAAGGCCTTGACCCTGTGTAAGCACTGCTCAGCAATAGCTAAAATACTGATGTGCTAATCAACACTGTTTTGCTCACAAATACTAAACTTAGCCTCAAGGAACCACTCTGTAGAACAGTAACTTGATCCCACCCGAAACAAATACACGTAAGGAAAATCCTAATCCATCGCATGAAAGCTTTACATGATTGCCTCTTACACTTTATAGGAAGTTAACATTATTATATCCTTGTGTTCGTTGTATCTTTCCAGTAACTTAAAATATTTTATTTTAAAAAGTCCTACTTGTTGTTTTGTACTGCTTTATGGATGCTGAAAAAGCTTCAGCAGAGAATTTCTCCAGCTCTCTGTAGCATTTTGTGAGAGGTCAGTCTTTCCCATGCAGGCTATCTCAAACTAAGTTATGGTTTTGTAAACTTCTTGCACCTGCAGGATATTTGCCTGATTGTTATGGTTTTAACTAAGAAAATATTTAGAAATAGGTATCCTAGAATTTGACCAATCCCCTCGAGGGATGGATGGCTGCATGGCCAATCGCCTTGTGCCACTTAACACACTTCTTGCGAACTAGTATATAAAAACCCTTGAAAACTATTAAACTTCCTTCCTTTCATCTTCAATCCTGGAATTCTGCGTTTTCCTTATTTCGCCGTTCTGACTCAACACTGACACTGCTTACTTAAGCAGGAGGAGAGTCAGCTAAACTCAGGCAATACTTTTTTTTTTAGTTAGTAACTGTTAAATAGTAGGGCTTAGGTCAATAATTTCTTACATTATGGTTTCAATTTGTAGTTTAAGTGAAGACAGCAGGCTATCTCCAGCAGGAAGGAGTGTCATAACAGCTGACTGGAGTAGAACAGCTTGTCAACAAATGGTTGCACTGCCATTCTATATGAATCACTTTCCAGACTGCCTTCAGACACTGTAATATGGCAGTGTGATACTGTACTGTAGGAAGATCAGAATTTGCTGTCCTGCTTTAGGAAGTCCTTCTTTCCCCCATCTCTCCTACTGTCTCTTGACTCCTTGTTCTTGGCTGACCTGCCTTTTGTAGTCCTAACCTGTTTCAGTGGCCCTTCCATTTGTACAAGCACTCATCAGGCCACACTGCTGATCTAAACTAAGGACTTGGTAGATCAAGCGTGCCTCAAGACTGGGTTGACTTAGAACCTTACCAGTTTTCCTAGCAGTTACGTTTGTCTGAGCGTGTGTATCTTGTCTAGCTGGTTGTGTATTTTTAAGTCATTGTAACCCAAACATCTTTCCACTTCCCCCAACGGATTAAAAAAAAAAGCTTTGTTGTCAAAATTGTTCATGACTGCTGCTTTTTTACTTAGTCTGAAGGACCACATTTTACAAGTGTGTTGCCAGTTGGTGTGTACTGCATGCAACAGTCTTTGTTCTGATCTCTTGTAATGTTTGAAAAGATAATTAGTATGACAACAATTTCCAGCATTTTTCATAATTTCTCATGCAACTTTCCTAAGAAATTGAAAACAACATGGTCTAAGTAGGCTATTATGTCTAGTACTTTTTAATAGTGTCCAGCTAATTTTTGTACTTCAAATCTGTGATAGGCTTAGAAAGCATTCTTGAGTTTTGTTGGCTTGAGTCATTTGAATGTTCATCCAGATTGAGGTTCCATTCAAATACATGAAAGAAAAAGTAAGAATGGTACTACCCGAGGAAGAAGGTCTCTACATCAGTTATGCAAGCTGATAGGGTGGAGCAGAAGAGCTTTTTCTAAGGCTGTCTCTTCTGCAGAAAGTAGAAGATAGAAGCAGCATATGAAAAACTTAGTTAAATCCCAGCTTTGAGAGGCTGTTAAAATTCTGTTTTAGCAGAAGTCAGATGTCACAAGGCATTGACCTTGATTGCAAGGCATTCCCACATTCTCCTCCTTGAGACTTGAGAAATCCCTATGGGATGTACAGATTTTTGAAATGTAATCTTTACTTGCTTTTCTGCATTGCTTTTTTTGACACTAAAAATAGATGGTAAAACAGCGTAAGCATAAAGGCAAACATTATTTAATGTTGGAGTTACTCCTACGTTAAATGCCTAAGTGATGTTTATGCTTCCTGATTTGCTTCAACTTTCAAATATGTGCAGATTTTTTTTTAAATGGCAGTACATCGCATTTAATAGTTCTCTTTAATAAAAGAATAGATTTTGTATTAATGTACAGAATTTTAGAGTGGCCTAAAAAAGAAAATGATACTAACTTGTATCAGGTAGATTGCTATTTGTTGTCTTGAGAAGAAAAATGGGAAATCCTTGAGCTGCTAGTGTTTGTAGTTGGCTTGATGATCTTATCTTCTCCTGCATTTTAGGAAGATACTGTCAAATCAGCTGACTAAGCTTTTTTTTGTTGTCAAGAGCTGGAAAGGAAGGAGAACAGAAGTTTGGAGAAACGAATGTAGTGGAGTCCCTGGGAAGTGAACAGTTACTTAAATTTAGTATGCTACTGGTAGATATTTGCCTTGTTCTGCAGTACAGTTTTCTGTGGACACAAGTTTTCTTCAATATCCTGATTTGATCAATGTAACTTTTGCCAGTGGAAGCTTCTTGTTGCAAGAGATTTGTTATATAGACAAGGAAAGTAAAGTTTCTTCTTCATTTCTCTTCTGTTGAAGATTTTGTATTGTGACCAAAAGTATGGTGTTTGCTGAATGCATTTTTATCTAAGGTAAGCATTTTGATAAATCTTGTTTTATTCTTCAAGGTATGGAATATATGAACGATGTAGAGAGTTGGTGGAAGCTGGTTATGATGTACGACAACCAGACAAAGAAAACGTAACGCTTCTCCACTGGGCTGCAATCAACAACAGGATAGATCTGGTGAAGTATGTATCACACTTTTGTTAAACAAAAATTAATGTCCTTAAAAATGTTGATTTCTTTTTTTAAGACAACTGAATGTCTTTAAATCTAATGCGTCTAATTTGTCCTTTTTTGCTTGACAGTTTGTCAGAGCTCTTGTCCATTAATGCGTCTCTCCCACTGTGACATACAGCATTGCGTTTTCTTCCTGCTGTTTACTAGAGTGCATGTGACTACTGATGTGTCTAACCTGGATCTAAAACTTCCTTTTCTTGATGCAGTTCTTGCACTTCAGGTTACCCTGTCTTTAGGGGATCTTGATTTATTTTGGTTTATATCACACTTATTGTGTGCTCTCTCACTCTCTTTTTTGCAAGACACTAGTTAATTTTATTTCCTTAGAATTAAGTTATTTAGTGTTTTTTCTTTTTGTTCAAGCCTATCATATCTTTCCCCAAGTGTTCTCTATTTCCCCATCATGTGCAGTGGATAATTTCATTAAATACGTTGGCTATCAAGCTTGGTGCTACAGGGATAAAGTTGTCTACTTTCATGATACCAGATCTCAGTGTCTGGCTTAGTGGGTGTTGACTATGTAAGTTCTTTCCAATGAAGTAGCTTAGCAGCTTGTCTGTGGGGAGTGCAGGCTTGGAATTAGACTTCTCTTATTTTTAGTATTTCTTCATCCCATCTATTGTGAGACTTGAGATCCAGTGTAGATAACGGTGGAACCCATTGATAAGGAAAACTACAGAACCTTTTCATATTTTTGTAGAATCAGGGATAAGTGTCTACAACACAGTTGTGTTTTCATCATGACACTGATATATTGGTATCTCTTCAACTCAGTTTTGTAAAAATGCAAAAAATGGCCTTATGTCTCTACAGTTACTTACTGCCTACATTTCCCCATCCCCTATGTCGAGCTTTCTCCAGACAGAGATTTCTCTTCTACTTTTCCTTCTTCTAGTAAGTGACTGCATGCACTTTGATTCCTCAAGCACTGAATGCAAGCTGAGGTAGTTTTCAAGTGCCTGCCAAAGACTTAGTGATCCTAATGTGGAGATCAGTGGAAGTATTTTCTTCTTAAGGCGACCTCTTACGAGATCTGCTTGTTTTGAGTGTAAGTAGCTTGCTTAAATAGGACTTGCGTGCCTGGCATCTTCTAGTGGAAGCTCAGATGACTCACTGAGAGTAGGATTGCCCAGTTCTTTCTTTCTTCAGGGATATTCTCACCTAGCACAAATTTCCTTCTGCAAGATCTGCTTAGACAAGGAGATTGAGTTCTCAGTCTGGTTTTGCAGAAAAATCTTACCATTTTTGTGTACTGAAACTGAAATGCAGTGATAAATCTCAACCAAGTCTAAAAACACCCTTAAAGAAACATAAAATGTTACTTCAATGCACCATCTGGCAGGAGATTGTCGCCTTGTCTTTTCCCAGTTGTCAAACTGCAAGTTCTTCCTTCTAAATAAAACCTACTAACCAGTAAGCAGTTCTACTGTCAGTAGAATCTGAACATATTCTGCTTTTCTGCAAGGACCAGTGTTTGAATGAAGACAATCTGTTTAGTGTTCACCTCCCCATGAGTGGCTGTCACATCAGAGAGATGAATCCAAGCTTTGACTGTGAATTTCTCTGTGCTGTCTTTTTATCTAGACAAGATTTCCTTTGGAGCTCTTTCCCAAGGGGGACTAAATAGCTCCTTAGTTAGTAGCTGATACTTCACGGTAACAAAATTACTTTGTTTTTTTACCATATATGTGCTTTGTGTTTTCACCTAGATGGGACCAAGGCTTTGACAAAATCTTCAGTTTTTCTCATGGAGGAATTAAAAAACTTAACTTCTGCAGAGAGACGTTGAGGTTTTGTTCTTTTAGCGTGGGAGACCAGTGGAGTGGACTGTCCTGCATCAATCAGAGCAGATCTTGTTTGTCTTACATACTGATTTTTTTTCTTTGGCAAATCTGTTGAAGTACTCCATTGTGTCTGAGGCTCTAAAGCAACTGTATAAAAGAATTTTTTCTATAGATGTGTTTAGTGTGGCATGCATTTTTCAGTTTCTGTTCCTCAAGGTTCCTAAAAGGGCTGTTTTTGAGATTTCATTCTCTGAGTCAATAAGCACTCTAGAAAATGACGATAGTTACTTAAGAGTAATGTTTTTCAAGTTGTTCTGTTTGTTGCCCTTCTTCTTGCCATGTCTTGAAACACTTAGCAGAGTTTGAGGTGCCAGAAGTTCGATGCTGAGGATTTGAAGGACAGCTTGCGTGGGTGGGAGAGCAGTGTTCATATATACCGGACAGGTATTTTCAAAGTGAAAAGTCTGTAGGCACAGGTATTTGAAGTGTGCAAACACTTACAAATCTATAGCTAGGTAGTATTTTTCAAAGGTTAGACAGTGGTGAATGAAAAACTAGAAGCCTTCTGGAAAGGCTTGTATTTAGAAACATTAATTTCTTTCTAAAAGGAAAAATAACATTGCCAGTTTAGTGTGCCAGATAAAACAGCAATGAAAACAGTTTACAGAAACATTACAAATGACTATGAATATGAATTGTTGCAGTTAAAAATAAGTAACTTCTTTTGTTCTTACAGGTAGCTCATCTTTTCATAAATGTTCTTGAGGGAAAAATATTTTCTAGTCCATCATTTAGAAATATTTTTAAAATACTCAGATGGCTTTTTGATTAATAACAATTGAGAAGTATGTAAAAATCTTAGTCCTTTGCTAAATGTGTAACTTAAATGTGATCTCTGGGATCAATGACTTCAGCAGGGTTATTCCAGTGATTATACAAGCTGCAAGTCTAATGGTATATAATTTTGCTATTTATCCAAAGTTGTCTAAAAATTATAGTCTTCTAGCACCATAATCTTTTACCAGTAATTCAGAATTGTATTTAATGCAGCAGCCCCATAATGCTTCTGTAGTAGCACAATTTGTACAACTATATATAGCAATTATTCTGTTTTACCTTAGAATAAAACTAGGAAATAGCATAATGTTTAAAACACAGTAGGAGGCATCCCTAGTCTCCCAACCCTTCTCAGAAATGCAAAAAAATTGAAAGTATATGCATGACCTCAAAAAGGAAGGTTATATGAAGGCAAGAAAAGGTTCTGGTGTTCTGATCTCTAACTGCCTGTTTTGCATTGCGTCAAACATGCTCACTCCTGTCCTTTCTATTTAACCAAAACAAGCAATAATGTTTACTCTTTCTGTTATTCTAGATACTATATATCAAAAGGTGCTATTGTTGATCAGCTTGGGGGAGATTTAAATTCTACCCCTCTTCACTGGGCAACAAGGTAGGAAAAAGTCTTCTGAAATTTTCTCTCTGTTTCTTTGCTTAACATGGAGTACTGATAGTTTTATGAAATGGTTGTATTTTATGGGAATACTTTGTACTAGAATTAATTCAGTCTTTGATAACTGAGCTCACTGTGAATATGGTATGTTTGAGCTAAAGGAGCTTTCAGCATATGGTTTTTTCTGATGTAGAGGAAGATGATTGCTTCAATAGGGAAACAAGTAAAGTATAGGCAACTTACCTTACTCTTACTTCTTATCTTATTTTTGTCAAGTCATCTGAAGTTCAGTGGCACTTCTGCAGATGGGTCTTGGGATGATTTTGTGTGACATTGTCCTTGCAGTGTTCTACTGCATATGTGGATTTTTTTAAAGATGTACTTCAAATCAGGTTTCTTATGTAGAAGATGGTCGGAGAATGATAAATGGCTGGAAAAATTGAAGACAGCCTTCAAGCAGTACCTGCTCCTTCAGACAACCACCTAGAAATAGGTGGGAAAGAAACAGTGTCCATATTAATATTTTTAACTGTAGATGGCAAGAGGAGACTTGGAAAATTAGTTTTTAGAAGATTTAATGTACCAAAATAATCTCTTTGCTCAAGGTGAGGACTTGGTTGTTAGCCTCTATTAAAGATTTTAGCTTCTATATTTCTTTTTGTTACAGATCACAGTCTGTGATTCTGTGTTAATAGCACAAAATCTTGACTAAATTTCCTGGTGTTCATTCATACCTGTAATCTGTTCTGTGAAGCATTGTCTGAAGCTGCTTCTGAAAATTGAAAAGGTCTTTTGCTTATGTCAGCAACTGTGTACTGACACTAAGGCACTGTGTGTAAAAGAAGGATTTGCCTATGCTCATTATGCCAAAAAGATGCATAAGCTTTTAACATAACGTGGAGGAAATGTAGACCTTCAGCTTTCCTTTTTTTACCCTATTTTTGTTTTACTACAGTTTTTAAGCCCCACAAAAAATGAGAGTATCTAGCCAGTTTGACATCTCTTAAAATAGCAGGTTTCATACATGGTTTGGAAGAAGTCACAGTAGACTAGATTTCTAAATTATAACTGGTTTTTTTTGTTGACTGTCTTTTTTGCTATGCAGTACAGTTAAGCACATTGCATGTGATAAATGCACTATATGCATAGAATTTCTCATATGAATGAGTTTGCTTACTTAGTTGGAGAATCAGATCATGACAGTTGCTATTTTTAAAGTATGAGTTAAAGTGTGAGAGTTCTGATAGTGTAATTAACTGCTAAACATCTTTGTTGTATTTCGGTATTCAAATTTTAATAGTTTTCCTGCATATGGTTATTCAGTTGTTTGTTTTTTGTGTTTTGCTACATTTAGACAGGGTCACTTATCCATGGTTGTACAGCTGATGAAATACGGGGCAGATCCGTCGCTAATTGATGGAGAAGGATGTAGCTGTATTCATTTGGCTGCCCAGTTTGGACATACCTCGATTGTTGCTTACCTGATAGCAAAGGGACAGGTAAATTTCAAGTAATACCATATTTACATAGATTCTACTAAAATTTAGAGTAGACACAATTGAAACTTACACCTGTCATTAAGGAAATGCAAAATATTTACTTGAATAAATACAAAAATAATTCCATGTCCTTTTTTGTAGACTACAGTGTTAATATGCCACCTATTAAATTAATTTCCTGCAACAGTGGTCTGAGTACTTTGGCTTTAATTCACACCTGTCTAATGTAGTATATGGAAATTCTAATTCTTTATTTCTAATGAATTTAATCTTTAAATGTAACTATGACAATGGTAGCAAGTGTTGCAGAATTCTTCATAGAATCATCAGTTATACATGGATAAAGAATCTAGTGACATATCAGTGAACAACTTTTAATTTATTGCTGTTCCTAATTACTTCCATGTGTAAATAGAAAACCAAACAACCCCAAACCTTCTTGCTAGCCCCTTACATTACTGCTAGATCTGTAAAGTGTGTATATAATGTGTATTCATTACTGTTCCTGTTGTGTCCTGTCTGTTGTTCTGTCTGCTCAAAAACTTGATCATGTTTTTGCTACACACCCTGCACTGTAATTTGTGGATTTATTCATCCATAGGCATGTGCCTGAAGCACAAATTTGATTTACTATGTAAACCATATAGAAAAGTCAAAGCCCTCCTCTTGTATGACAGTACTACAAAGCTGTTCACACTAATGCTTATTCTTTCAAATACCAAGTGAGATATGATCCAGTGAGTCATGTAGAATATGAAATCAGTGAGTTTGGTCTGTATAAAACAAATACTAAATTTGCTGCAGAAAATTACTTATACCTGTATATGTAAAAAACCCCAAGCTATTGCTCCAGGCAGTATTCAGTTTGTATCTGTTTGGTAAAACAGTACTTGTTATATGATAAAGTGTAAGCTAGGCAAAAGAAGAGTCTGATCTTATGTTGTTTAATTGCTGTTTTGTAAGAAATAGTGGTTGGAGAGGAATGCATTTTCATGAGGAACAAGTTTTGTATTTTCTTCTCAAAATACATATAGTTGTATGTGGGTTTATGTTACCAGAAAAATCTTGCTGATATTATACAAGTATGAACTTGTTTAAAGCATAACATTAATAAAATATTAATAGCCTTTAAAGTATTCTACTGTGATTATGAAGTCTCCCTGTGTTTGTCTTCATGTTTATATACAGATTAGTCCTGTTTATTTGAACACATAATGCTTCAATTCAAAAGAAGCTGTATGTCTTTAAATGAGTACATAAAAAAAGACACAAAAATTGCCTTAAAAATTAAAACCTGTTACTTTGAAAACAGCTCTTCTTATTGATAGTTTTTAAAACACTGATTTTTATTAAATCCTTCAAATATTATCAAGTGCAATTTTGGTATTCTTTCCATGATGTAAATTTAAATTAATTTTAGCAGTAATTTTTCACAGTGCTTCAAGAAGTTCAACTTTAAAAATTATGTATTGATTTATATGCTTAAAATCTAGTACTATCAATAGCATTGTAATAACAATCCCTAAAATCATAGTTCTCTAGCTATATTATATACAACTACAGAAACTATGTGGTTTATCTAGAAGCTATGGGAGATACATGATTCTATTTTTTAATTTTCCTTTAATTAGTATTGAGGTCATTAATCTCTTCTCTTTTTTTCTTTCCCCACCTTCTTTGTGGTGCTGAGACTTGGATTTGGAAACTTGAACTGCATTTGCTTCTGTGGGCTTACCCTCTATACTACTGCTTAATTGCCTTTTGTCATTACAGAGACCAGGTTCCCTTATATCCAAAGAGCAGGCTAGCCCTTGTTCTGGACCTAATTGTAGTACCTGTGTGGCAAATGACAACTAAATAAATGTCAAAATAAGGGTCAGTGTAGGCTGTTGTGCTCTGTTAGTTCTGATCCTGATGCCTTTGTGGATGAGTGTGGTCAGAGAAGAGCCAACTTTCATAACTGAATAGAGGACTGACAGGTGGATTAAGAAATTGCTCCTAATTTCTGACTTGTCCGTTTTTGAGACAGAGCTGCAACCCAACTTCAGTGTTGCTGTTTCACTCTCTTCTGCGCTGCAGCAGCCAATGTTTAAATTTGCCATCTGAGGCTTGAGTCCAACCTTCTAGCTTCTGGAGTGTGGTGAAGGGGAAGAACTCTTGGTCGGATGCCCTCTGGAAAGTGAACCAACTTTCATGCCAGCAAGTACTACTCAGCTAAGAGGCAGCAGATAGCTGTTGCTTTTTATTTAGTCATGTCTCTTACTGAATTCTGAGAGACCGATACCTGGCTGTATCAGAATTTAAACATGTTGTTTGTGTCAGTAGGTTGCCTGGGTCAAAATCAAGGCTGGGACAAGTACATGATATAAATATAATCAGAAATCAAATAACAGAATCTGTAGCACAGTTCAAGTTTAGGTAAGATCTTTATTTTTAAAAAAAGTGAGAAGGAAAAAGTAAAAAGGATCTTGAAGGCACTTAAAAATGTTCAATGTATAATTTGACTGCTTGATACTGTGCTTACTCTACTTAAAATGCCAGAGGCATATCAGGACCTTGTGTACACAAACATTCACCTGGAATAAGTTAAGATATGGATGTGGTATTTGAATGATTGAACAATGTGTTCTCATCCTGTGCATGTGTGAGGTAACTTAATCACAGATAATGAATGACTATAAAGTTGCTCATAGAGTAAAATCATGTAAGAAATATTCTAGTTCTAAAATTATAGTTTAACTATTTCTTACTCATAGTTCAGTTATCATTTTCATAGCTGAACTAGCACTTACTCATCAAGTGCATTTTTTGTTTATTCTCAGAGTTGCAATTTTGTATGTTAACTATTGTCTCGAGCTGTGTAGGGTCGCCTTCTGAGCTATGGCTTAGAAGTAGGTGGCATCTAGGTTAGGAGATGCCAGTGTGGTACCAGCAGCCTTGGTTACTTTGGCACTGTGGTCCGTGAGCAGGGCTCCTAAGCATTGTCACTCAGTTGCCACTGAGGCTCCTTCTCTCCACCAAGCTCAGGCCAGCATTCAGACACTGAACCAAGTGTTTTATTTCCTAGACCAACTCAGAGCACATTACTTACAGAGATATAAGTCCAGTTGTGTTCTTCCTTATGACTGTCAAGACTGACTGTGTGTTTGATGGACTAGGATATTCAGAACAGAGCTTCTGTTTGAAGGAATGAGGTAGGCTTAGTTCTGTGTGTTATTTTCCTTGTTGGTCTGTGCTCTGTTCATTCCATAGGAATCTTACAAAATCTCTGCTTCTAGTCAGTAACTAGCATGTCTTTCCTAAATTAAGAAATATTGTCAGACTTGCATCACCCTTACTGATAAATCTTCTTTACTATATGCTTTTAAAGCCTGTTTTCTTTTCCCTGGGCAACAGTTCATGTGAAAGGGGTCTTTTCCTTATGGAGAATAGGGTTCTGAACAAGGATGTGATGGGTCTTTTCTATGAAGGTCTGTGTTTTGTGAAATAAGCAGTAATGGTTCTAAAGAGGAACACATTCCTGGTTCCTTTCTGTGTAATTTGATGTAAATCTGAGTGGGATCTCTTCGTGCATTCTGTGCTTTTGGAAAGGCTGTATTGTGTCACAGTACTGGTTTGACCATTGCTTGTTAACTGTCCTGATAAGCCTAATGCTGATCTCTAGCTGCTCTTCAGAATCCTTCCTTGTCAACTCTTGCTTTCAGAAAGTAGAATTAAGCAGCAGAGGAGTTGCTGCAACTCCTTTTCATGCAGAAAGCTCTTTCTCCCTAGTATTTTTGCTTCTCTGAAAGCTTTTTGTGCAATCTCGTATTAGTGTCCTAGGATTGAGTCTGTTATCTTTGCATGTGCAAAGTTTCTTCTCTTTCAGAACCAGAGCTGTACTTTAGAAACAAGAGGAAATTTTGCCAGTTGTGATCCACAGTGTTCACGCTTGAACCACATGCAGAGGGCAGCAGTATGTGCAATTTTTGATCATTGCATCACTTACTGTTGGAATCTTTGATTCTTGCAGTGCTTGCACCATGTCCTAGCAGCACAGGCACACCCCTTCATGAGCACTGATCCGTCACTGAGAGTTAAACAAGAAATTAATGCTAAAAGTGCCTGTTGGTGCACACCAGAATAGAAGAACAGTCTCTTAATATGCACCGGCTGCTGAAGGTTTACTTTTTTGCCTCAGTCCTCTCTCTAGTAAAAAGCAGGAACAGAGCTTCCTTTCTAAAATCTCTCACTTGTTCTATGGTTATGGTAATGATCTGGAGAAATAACAAGGAATTTTTCATGAGAGGTTTGTTCTAGCACGTGTCTGCTATCCACAGCTACATCATCTTTATTATGTCTATACAACAGTGTGCAAGTACATCTTAGTTGCTTTGCTTCTCATTAAAGTTCCTTTGAAAAGGGATCTGCCTCAGCCAATGTAGTCGCTTAATATGAGTAATAGTTGTAGCCTGCCTAGGTAACTTATGTGCAGGGAATAGTCTGGAGCTCATGGGTTTGGATTTTTTTCTTTTAGCTGAGTGTCACCTAGTGTGCCAAGTATAGTCGGATTTGTCAGGTGGAATCATTGAAGGAATTGTTCTTCTTACATCCAAACACATTCCTACTCTCACAAAGAGACACTTTTCTATATGAAATCAAAAGATGAACGAGTGATTGTTCATGTTGCAGTAATGTGTACAACATTCCAAGTATGTAGTTCACTCAGTGTGAGCTGTGAATCAGTTGTGCTTCTCAGGCATGAATGAACTTGAGATTGGGCAGTGGTTCTAATTTCCTTCATGATCTCAACCATAGGGGTTTAAAGGCAATGCCAGCAGTTCTGGTAGGCTCAAAAGGATCTAACCTGTACAAGTACTGTGGACAAACAGAGTTGGATCCTGATCTCAAACCATGTAACTCTTCTGAACAAACAGTACAAGCAAGTAAATCAAGTGACTGTTCTCCTTCTCCTCCATCAACTGTGTTTTTTAAATTTCCTTTACTTTTTTTTTAATTAAGCAACAGAGTAAAAACTCAGAAATAGAAAGTTATCTGCAGGCCAGAGGTGTTTTAAAAGCAATTATTTGGAGGAACTAAGTTGGATTTTCTGGGAAACAGCTGCCTGGGTCAGGCCAGCAGCAGCGTGAGTCGGGATCCCAGGGTGCTAGGCATTTCACAGGCTACTGGAGAAGGGAAGGTTCTGGGGGTGACAGAAAACAGCATCATTCACTTTCTGGGTTTTTGTCAGGAATTTCTCTAGCAGAAGACTTCATTGAAACACTTTCAATCTAATTTTAATTTTCCTAGTAAAAACTGGGGGAGGTGGCATAGGAAATGCTGTCATAGCTCTGTTGCCTGTAAGGAAAACTCTTCCGGTCCTGCATTATGTTAACTTGCAGTGATTTTGTTAGTGCTGGTCTGTGAAATCTGCCCAAATGTGCTTGAGAGTCTAATCTCTGCCTCTGAGTATTTAGGAATTACCAACTTCCTTAGGCAGGTGATGAAAGAGGAAAAATGTTTAGATATTAATCCTTTCTGATGGGTCTAAAGGAATTGTCTGGGTGGTGCTTTTTCATCATTCTGTGGCTACCTTCTGTTAAACGTAATAATGTTTTTATTTATTTATTTATTTTTAGCCATTGTTTTAGTCACCTCTTGATTATAGATCAGTTTTATTTCTGAGCAGGTTGTTTTTATTAATGGCTTTTCTTCAACTTTAAAATTCTCTGGCATCCATTAACTTGATATCCAGATACATAAATACCTTTGGAACTCAGTGAACTAAGGAAAATTGCTTTGCAAGTGGAAAAATAGATGCAACTAGCATTTGGTAGGATGTAGGATTCCGACAGTGGTATTTCTAGTAATTTGTCAAGTATCTTTTTAAATATAGGTGCATTATTTTCATTTTTTTCTGCTTTTGAATGCAGTAATACACCATCTGTATATATCTTTTATGTTACAGATTAATAGTAAGTTAGAAATTACTGGTCTTACACAGCGTGACTATTCCATAGTTTCCAAAATAGATTGGAATGGTTACATTTCGGCAATGGTGGCGTTAATGTTTATTTTCACTTTTTAAATTGTTTGCTATAAGCTTGCCAGTTTTTCTTCCAATTCAGATGATTAATCTTAGAACACTGCTTCTCATTGCAAACCTTGTGTGTGCTGGATCTTGAGTATGCTTACTTATCTCACCAACTTTTTCTTTTCGTTTTTCGTTTTTTTTTAGGATGTAGATATGATGGATCAAAATGGAATGACACCTTTAATGTGGGCAGCTTACAGAACACATAGGTAATATGTGCAGTTTTGACTTCATCTTGATGTTAACCAAGTGGCATGTAGTAGTGACTTGTTTTGGCGTTTTTTTGGAAGTATTTTCTCTGTTGTTGACTAGTCAATGTTCTTTCCACAGTTGCCATGTTATCTTTCTTCATTTATGGTTATTGTGAATTCATCCCACTTGGTAGCTCAGCCCTACACAGCCACTTCCTCACTCCCCCCAGGTGGGATGAGGAGGAGAATCAGGAGAGTAGAAGTGAGAAAACTCATGCGTTGCAATAAAGACAGTTCAATAGATAAAGCAAAATAAGGAATTGATTTGTTACTTCCCATCAGTAGGCAGAAGTTCAGCCATTTCCAGGTCAGCAGGGCCCTATCACCTGTAACAGTTACTTGGCAATGCAGATACTGTAACTCTGAATGTCCTCTGCTTCCTACTTCTCTTCCCCAGCTTTTATTGCTGAGCACACTGCCATGCAGTATTGGATATCTCTTTGGTCAGCTGGGGTCAGCTGTCCCTGCTGTGTCCCTCCCAGCTTCTTGTGCACCCCTTCCCGCTCACTGTCAGGGCAGCATGAGGAACAGCAAAGGCCTTTGACCCTGTGTAAGCACTGTTCAGCAATAGCTAAAGCATCTCTATGTTATCAATGCTGCTTTGGTCACAAATCCAAAACAGCACCATAGGAGCTACTGTGGAGAAGATTAACTTGATTTCAGCCAAACCCAGTACAATGACTTTTTCAAGAGAGAAGGTACTGTGAGGAAGTATTCACTATTCCTTCCTGTGGAGATGATTGGAAAAAATTGATGAAAAATAACACTTCTCCAAAGAACAAATGTTTGAATTAGATTCTGTTTGGAAGGGCCTATCTCCATCGATTGTTGGGAGGAACACAAACTAGCTCTTACCAATAGCTGCCATTACCAACATTCTCATCCTATTTCATTTTCATCTTCTGGATTGTGAAGTGGAAACATAACGTGTTTTGAACTTTCATTGTTCAAGTAAATAATCATGTGCATATTTTTACAAATCTGTTAGTAATGTTAGATTTTGGTAAACACAAAACTAGAATTTTAGAACAAATGTTTCATGATACTCCAGAATGAGCTGTCTTAGGGAGGTCCTTTAAAAGTCAACAGAATGGTGGTTGGTTTTGGTGGGAAGAGATTTTTGGGTCATTCATGATTGGCGGCAAAAAATGTCACTTTGCTATTGCATAGTGTACCTGATCAATGATCTTCATAGAAATTGAATACATCAGCAATAAGTTGGGATGTATTTGAGTTCATCTGTAGATCTAACAAGAATTTTCTTTTCTAGTGTGGATCCAACGCGATTACTACTTACGTTCAATGTTTCGGTTAATCTGGGAGACAAATACCACAAAAACACAGCATTGCACTGGGCTGTGCTAGCAGGAAATACTACAGTTATTAGTCTTCTGTTAGAAGCTGGAGCTAATGTTGATGCTCAAAATATTAAGGTAAACGTTTGGTGTGTTTTAATTGTAAGTGGTTTGAGGCAGAAATAACAGAGCCTATGAAAAATCTCAAGAATAGGTTATTATTGTGGGTGTAGTGGGATCATGAAGATAGAGCAAAAGCAATGCCACTAATGTGTCATTTGGCATTTTTTTTCATAACAGTGATGCATAACCACTAGATTTGCACCATAAAAGATACTCAAGTAAATAATGTAACGATGATTATGTGTAAATATAGGTGAGTGGGGTGTGCAATTAGACTGCATGTGTGAAGACCGGTGTATTTGGATGCAAAATTGGAAACCTGACTGAATATCTTCTAGTGAAGTTCTGAGGTGACTGTTTGTTGGAGTAAGATGTGAGACATCTCTGTCCTCTTCCAGAGAGCTGAAAAATTCTCTAGTCGGTCTCCCAGTGCCAGTAAGCAAATTGGAGGCCTGAAAATGCCAGTAGGAGTGAAATAAGCAAATGGGCTCTTTTTTTGCATGTGAACTTAACTTGCCTGATTACCAGAATTTCTTAGCAATGAAGCTAGATTCTGTACTAACAGAGCCCATCTCCAGCATATGTTAGACCAGCGAAACAGCTCTTAGAATTTCTGCCATAGACTTGGAGCTTCTCCAGCCTTGGAAGGTGTGCCTTTGGAATGCAGTTTTGTCCATTACCTCCAGATGCTCTGTATATCAAATTAGATGCATTTTGCTACCCAAGCTGTTTCATCTGTGGTGTCAGAGAATTCACTTTCAGCAAAAGAATTCTCTACTCAATTTCTCTTCAAATATTTGTATTTTCCACTTAAAGAGTGTTACAGGCAGAGTGGTTACACTTGAAAACACAGCTTTAATGTGCTAACACATAATTTAATTTATTTGTCCTTTCACCATTTTTCCTACTGATTAAGATGGCTGGGGCCTATTTTGCTTGGCCACAAGTGATAGAAATACATTTTAAAAAAAATACGCATCAGTTTTCCTGAAGAGCATGGAACAGCCTTTTTAAGGGTGCAGCCAAATTTTGCTGGCAGCTTTTTAGGTCCTACATCCACTTCAGAATATCATAAATGTTCATAATCATGAATGAAAACACATTGGAAGGAATCACATGGCTTTTTACATGTTTAAAACAAATCAGCTAGCCTCTTGCATGCACTGAGGTGTGAATATTTATTAATTATTCCTGGTCTGTAAGGTCAGTTGTGTGGATGAATTATGCTTCTAGGCTCACTTCTTGTGTTGAAAAGCTATTTTCCTATGCCACCTATGGTAAAAAATTAAGGTATTTTTCTGGAAAAAAAATCAGTTTGTCATACCTTGCTTGTCTTGACAGACTGATTAGTGTAATAAGAGTTCTAAAGTCATCACCTTACCTACATTTCTGGACTCTTATGAAATCTGTAACAAAAATTTCTGTGTTTGGCTATATGAAAAAGTATCTGCTAGTCGAAGTAGTTCATCGTCTTGTCTTCTTTATTGACAGACAGCAGCAGTCAGTAAAAAAATAGATTTTTGAACCTGCTGGATCATGATATCTTTCCAGTCATGCCAGAAGATATGTCTGGTTTCGCTGACCACTGCATATCTTCTGCAGTGGAGTCTAGGTTTCTTGCATGCCTTCCCAGGTTTTTAGGATCTTCAGAGGATCAAAAGCATTTGAGCAATGTCAGTTTTGCCATTCAGCCAATGACTTTATAACAGATGGTGATTTAAGTGGTAGTAAATATACAGGAAATATAAAAATTTGGTTGATTCTTAAAGGCAAGTAGAAACTTAGTTTGGTACCCCTACTTTGACTGTTCAGCAAAAAAGTTTTCTTGGAGCCAAAAACTAATTGTTAAGTGTTTGGCTCATGCTTCCTCAGAAATAAAAGGAATTGTGAAAGGCTTCTTTCTGATGCAGTCACTTCCAGATTTCTGCAGCTCTATCTAGTGAAGTCCTTTTCTCAGATAGCCCACAGAATTGAGCAAGAATGATGGTAAGACAGCTGAGTTATAGAAATACATTGGCTGTTCATCTTCTTCAAATGATGAAATGACTGAAATATTAGATGTGAGGTTTGACTTTATTGTTATCAGCTCTAGTTAGTCTGTATTAGAAAGGCATATGCTGCTGGCTGCCTGGGCTCAAAACAAACTGGGACCAGTCATCTCAGGAAAGTGTTCCTTATTTTGCATGACAGTTTGTGAAGTAATTGAACAATTGCACTCCTATTCTAGAGCAAAGCTTGATACCAGCAGTGAGTTAGTCCTGTTTTGTTATTTACCCTCCTTTTATTATGTTGTACAAGAAATTAATATTTTCCTTTCTGTAGTAAGATACTTTCTTTTTTTCTTTCTGAGAACTAGATTAATGTTAGAGTTGGAAGCTGCTTTTCAGTAATCAAAGTAGAGTGGGTTTTTTTGTTTGGTTGATTTTTTTTTTCTTGAGGGAATTATCTTGCCACACCAATAGACAGATTGGGCAGACGAGGACAGGATTTCCCAGGGAGCCGGGTTATCACTGGGGACTTGGGGAAAACTTGTAAATATTATTTAAGTGTGAGCAGAAACTCATTTTTTTAGTAGAGAGATACAGAGACCTAAAAGAGCTCTTATGGTCTAAGAAAGAATTTTTTTTTTTNNTTTTTTTTTTTTTTAATCTGTAAGTGAATCATTTATTGAACTTTAAATGTAGTTTCTTGATTATGCAGTGTATCTTAGGCTTGTCAATGGAAGTCTACATGTACAGGTCCCTATCGTAATGACTCTTCAGATTATTCTTTCTATCTAAATACTTTAAATATATATTATTGAAGCCTTATTGCTTGCTGACAATCTTAACTGTTACTAGATTAGGTTCCCTGATATATTCTTTTTAATTTTCGAGCAAGTCAGCCATCCACTACTCCTGTAAAGACAAGGAAAATATTAAAATGGCCAGATGATGAGAAGTATAGTCAAAGACTTCTTTAAAGCTCCCTCAATTTTTTTATCTAGGCAGTTCCTAGGTGTCTCATGGCCCTCTAGTGGAAGGGATGCTCAGCTGGACCCCAAGACAACTTCAGGATTTACTTGGGAGATCAACTCCCAGAGGGGATTGCTTGTCCACAGGTAATCTTTACAGTCTGGATATACAAAGTGATACTAAAACAACAGCATCTCTGGAGTTTCCCAGATATTAGCAATTCAAGGTGCTATTAAACCTGTGATGAAACAGGCACCAATAGTTTGATTTCAGGCATTTCTGTTGAGAATGGAGTTAATTTAATCTGGTTTTTTGAACATCTGGCTAAATAACTTTGAAGCCAAATTAACTGAGAAGGTTTGGGGTTTTTTTAACTGATTTTGATAGCTAAACTTCTCGCACAGAAGGTGTGAAAGATCCTGTTAAATAGCAAAAAGCTTCACCTCACAATTTGTAGTCTGTGCTACTTACTCTCCTAAAGATTTGGAGCAAGATTTCAAAGGCAAAGATAACCATTAAGTACTCGATTCCCATTGTCTTTCTGTGGGATATAGGTAGCTAACTGTAGTTTTTAATCTTTGAAATCTCTTCTGTCTATAGTAATTATTGCCCTTTCTGGGTAGTTTCAGTTTCTAGTACCTGTCTCACTTTTTTTTTAGGAGGGGGCCGAGCGATGGAGGATTCAGCCATTTTTCAAGCCTCCATGAATGATTTGTTTAGGAGGGGAGTTAACTCCAGTAGAAGAGAGGAAGAGTCAAATGCAAAACTGAAGCTGGAGGTACCTGCAATTGGTTGTCTCTTGCCTCCTCTATAATTTTAGACCAAGACAATAACTTTTTCATTTAGGTCTCTTCCTAAATGTTTAAAAAGCAATAAAATCAAATCAGTTTGGTAGGAACCTTTGGTCCCTGTATCTTCTGCTCTGTGTTTCTCTTTTGCTTCATCTGTTAGTCCTTTCTGAAATTACAGAAATAAAAACATGGGCCATTGCTGGCTTAGCACCCAAAATACATGAAACACAAGCTCAGCGTAAAAGCTCAGAGTTTTGAAATAAGTTGGACATGAGCACTCAGTTTATTCTTTCATGTTGTCTTCCTAGGACTTCAGTAACTGAAATGAACCTAAGAACATTAAGCTCGTGGAAAAAAAATCCTAGAAGCATTCCATAATATTAGTAACTTCACTCTGCCAAAAGGCAGAGAATTAACTAAGAAGTCAGGCTTTAGACTTGGGAGACTTTCCATGATCCAGTGGGTCACAGGTTCTTATTCTTTGCTTGATTTCTGCTGCCTGTCAATAGCTGAAGGGGGAAGCACAGTCTTTCCTTTACAGACTAGTAGACTGTGTGTGGTATAGTGGAACACAGATTTGTTCTGTGCCAAAGGCAACAATTATTACTGTCAGGACATACATCTTTTGAAGATTATACATTTAATATTTGACTTGTCCACACTTGTATAGTTATGAGAGAGTGAAAAACCAAAAGGAATGAATGATGTTTGGTGTCAAGTAAGCTGCAGAGCAAAAAGTATGCCAGAATGTAGTTAAATTGATTTGAAATGTATTGTTTTTAACAGCCAATCTTCTCTTTCAAAAGTGCTCCAAATGCATTTTATTTTTAAATTGGATGTTTCCCATGTTTATACTCTTGACAGGGAGAATCACCACTTGATCTTGCAAAACAAAGGAAGAACGTTTGGATGATCAATCATCTACAAGAAGCAAGACAGGCAAAGGGGTATGATAGTCCATCCTTTCTGAGAAAACTAAAAGCAGATAAGGTAAGTAGTAGTATCACACTTTTGTAGATCAATCTTACCACTGCTCTTGGTTTGGGGTCTTGTGTGTTTGTTTAAAAGAAGTTCAGGACTGTGATTTTCCCACATTTCAACTTTAAGGAATGTCATTTTATTATGACAAAAGTAATTGCAAAAGGAAAAAAAATGTGCTTTATTTAGGGCAGGAGGAAATAAAACCCTAAGCTTTCATACATTTACTTTTAGTTTTTGTGCTAACTCAATGTTAGGAAAGTATCGAGTGGTCTCGTATTGCTGGGGTAAGCCAAGACTTTCCAAAGCTGACTCTCAGGTAGCTGAGGAAAGAAGCATTTTGGGTGTCCTGAGCATTGATCTCCTCTCTAATTATGTATTGTTTATTGTTATTGTATTGAATGAAAGAAGCAGTCAGTCTTAGCAGTATAATGTAACATATAAATCTCTAATGCGGAGGCCTTTTGCTTCTCAGAGTATTGTTTAATACTGCAGGTAGGAAGAGGCAGGAAATGAGGGTGTAAGGGTTAACATACTGCTCTAGCATGAAGAACTGTCCTCCTGCCTATTGTTTGATAACTTAGTAAGAGTTGATGTTTTCTTCTTAGTATCCATCAACACTCAGGCAGAGTGTTGTGCTGGATATTAAGTATTGCTGCCAGTGATTTGTTATAATTTTTTGATTTAAAGATATACTGCATCAAGATGCTCAAAGTACTGCTACAATCTGTGCTTTAACCCTGTAGCACTGTAACAGTGCAGTGGTTATTGACCTGAAGTGATTTGTACATTTCATTGTCACTGTGCTTTGATTATCTGGAAAGAATTTAGTACTCTCATCAGGAGTTGTATCCACATAGCGTAAGACAAAAAAGGTCCCATCTTTATTCATGGCTGCTTCAGTATGACTTAAAGGCTGCAGTTACCTGAGTCATGGAAGTTCACTGAGATTGTCATGTGCTGTGTGGCAGTTTATACACTTACGGATTCTTTAAAAAGAGCTAATGCTGCCTTGATTCTGGATTAGCAGCAAAGTCTCTAGGAGGCAGTTTTAAAACGAAGTTACTGATTTGTAATATAATTTTAGGAAGGTTTATTTTCCTTGCAAATTCATTGGAGGTATGTAAATACAGGAAATGAGAAAAATTCATGAAGATTTATCCCCCAGTGTCAAGCTTCCTGAAAATTTAAGGTTTTGTGACTGTCCTGTTTATTAGAGAATATTATTATACAATCTGTTCCTGAAAATAGAGTTACTTACTGGTGTTTATTTCTATACAGGAATTCCGTCAGAAGGTGATGCTGGGAACTCCTTTCCTAGTTATTTGGCTGGTTGGGTTTATAGCAGACCTAGACATTGATTCTTGGCTCATTAAAGGCCTGATGTATGGTGGCGTTTGGGCTATGGTGCAGTTTCTTTCAAAGTAAGTGTTTTACTGGGACACTCTGTTTAGTGTGCATGCAAGAAGTATTTTACTGGCATCTTTATTGGATAGATAACCTTAAATTTCCATGTTTTGGAATTGGTCTTTATTTCTGGGAAAGATCTTGTGCAACTATCACTCCTGTAATGCTCTTTTGTCTTGTGAAACATGGAATTATCTTGGCTGAATACCACTGAGCTAACAGACACTAACAGCAGGACAGAAATTCAGTCATTATCCAGAGGAGGGTGCTGAATGTCTGTCTGCAAAGAGTTATCAGCATGAATATTGCAGAAAGCAGGCAATGGAAAAGTTGCTATGAAGTAATAAAGACAATGTACAAGTGTACCATTAAAACTGTTTTCTTTTAATAATTTAAATGCACAAAGGCATCTAAAGAGATTTATAGAGAAATTAAGTCAGAATCAGATTTTGTAGCTTTTGTTGTTGTGGAAAGAAGTGAGTAAAGAAAAAGTCTGCTTTCTAATAGTATTTTTTGTACATCTTGTTACCTGATCATAAAGACTTTTAGTTGTATTTATGATTACTTTAATGTCTGTAAATGCATCTGCGAATATACGTGCACACACACACACACGTGTAGTCATGCTCCAGTGGATTTTCAAGATCTGTAGACTGCATCATCTCTCCTTTGCTTTTCATTACCATGTGTGGCCAAGATGGAAGAACTTCTTGTATCCCCATGCTTAGGAGCTTTCTGCTTTTCTGGGGTTGGATGTCATGTTTATTTGGAACCACTTGCTTCTCTTTTCTTTCTGTATAAAGAGGAAAATATATCTGCTCCTTAAACCAAGTTCAGAAGATTTTAGTGAGCTTAGCAGTCAGGGAGGGAAGTGGAAGGTTATCAAGCTTTTGCAGGATCTTGGAGATGATCTGTTTAGTCTTTTTGTCACCTCTGAGGCTGTGCAATTTGCTGTCCTCTTCCCACAAAAAAAACCTATTTGCCAATGCAAATCCTCAACTGTGCCTCCTACAGAAAGGAAGGACAAGATTTCTTCCAATCTCTCAAGATCTATGTTTTGTCAAGTTTTATATTTTTGGCCTACCTGACAGGTGTTCAGGATTAACATTCTTATTTTCTCTTATCCATTGCTTAATGTTTAGTATAAGTCCTTTTTGAAGTGTTTTTCAAAAAGCCCAGGTTTGAATTAAACTTGTGCTGTTATTCTAATAGTGTTTTCCTTCTTTCTGTAGAATTTTAGCTAATCTGCTTAGTTGTGTTTTCATCCCTGTTTTCACACACACAAAAATGCACAGAAGTCACTGAAAGAAAGATTAGTGCAGAGTAACTACTTTGTGTCCAAATGTATATTCACTTATTATTCATCAAATGAGCTCGTGTTCCTTACAGGGTTTTCTCCAAAGACCTAAGGAACTTCCGCTAGAGAAGAGAGCAATACTGTAAGGGAGTAAAGAAGTGAAATGGAGACTACTCCTTGCACACATTTGTCTGTGGCAGCCTTGAGGGAACCACCAGCACAAAAAAAGCAAAATGGATCAATATCAGGATGTTTAGGTAGATGATGCAGAAGTTTTATTTCAGGGAGGTTAGTTGTTTAGAGTGTTGCTTTCCATAGGTTTCGTAGCAATTTCTTCTTGAATATGGAATATCTTAGTCATTCATGTAGTTTGTTTCAACTGTATTCAGCTTCATTCAGAAGAGTCTTTAAAATGCAGGAGTGTAAGAAAATGAAAATAATTCTGATGGCTTAATTTTTTTTTAATTAGTGTAGCAGCATTTTATCTTAGAACTTGGCAAATGTTGTGATACAGGAAATTAATAAGTCTGGATTTTTTTCCAACTTTCTATTGGCAACTATAGCAGAAGCAAAATATTCAATAATCTGAAATATTTCAAGTATATAGGCTGATAACACCAGGGTCTCTTAAGTTTTTTTCTTAGTGAAGTAATTTTAACGTGCAGTTTTCATTGTATGGGTTTCCAAAACACCTTTAGCACTGGAATCTCAAAAGTTAATATGGTTTGCCACCACTGCTCATGTGGCTAAGAATCTTACTGGTTCCTAACTGCTTTCACAGTGTAGTTTTAGCATGAGTCTGCCTGTCTTGGCAGGTTGAAAAAGGGAATTTCTCGTGAACTTTGAACAGAAAAGTGAGGAAAATGTATTTATGGCATAGTTTGCAATATCCCATATAGTACGTATTTTAATAGGAAGTGTTTTCCTGAAGCAGTAGTTCAGGATTGACATTTTATAAATTGAAACTTACCGTGTGACATTGTTCTGCATTACAGGTCATTCTTTGATCACTCCATGCACAGTGCACTGCCTCTTGGAATATATTTGGCAACAAAATTCTGGATGTATGTGACGTGGTTCTTCTGGTTTTGGAACGATATCCTTTTTTGTGTACAGTAGTATTTTTTTTTCATGATCATGGTATGAGGAATTACACAGCTATATCCTGCATATAACAGTGAGTAAACTTAATAAAAACTTTAAAAAGGGAATTGCCACTAAACATTGCTTTCTGTATTAATGGTAATTATCTTATTGCTTTAAAAATGTGCATGCTGTTGCTGTGCTTAGGTAAGTAAAAGATTTTCCTCAAAATTTACTTACAGTAGTCTGCAGAATTTCCTGTGTTTTACCAACTTCTTATGTGGAGGAAATGTTAGCAACTTTATAAAATACTCTCTGGCTGAGAGGTGACACGGTGTAATTGACTGCATTTTTTAGACACTACTTTTCTGAAAAGCTGTAGGCCACTTCATGGTTTGTATCAATTGCAGTGGAACTGGTTTCATAGTTAGGTCTTCCTAAAGATTTTGGAAATTCCATTTCATACAAACTCTAGATACATTTGATAACTATATTTTGAGTTATTTTGAAAATATGTGTGTTAACACTATTAGATTATAGAGATTCAAAATATTGCTATCTTTTTGTGGTTTTGATTGTCTGTCTAGATATGTATTTCCCTTACTCATGGAGGTAGAAATTGATTCAGAGTTCAGTGGGGAATGTTAGTTTTCCGTGGCAAGGAAATAGATTCAAATTTTTAAACAACTTTCTTGGGTATTATAATTTCAGTAGCCAAGAAAACAAAGTAGAGATTCGATGTTTAATACAGTTCTTATAGTTGTAAATAATTGAAGTGAATTTTATGAGGGCATTGGTTTGGCTTTTTTAGAAACTGGTTTTCTTTTCATCCTGAAAGGAATTGCCATGGAGTAGGATAGTAGCAGTGCTTTTGTTTTGGCGTCTTCTTGATATGTTCTGCAAGCCTAACTAAATCAGCTGTGTATTTTTGTGTTCAGAACAGAGAGGAGACCCTGTTTCCATGCTACCTTTGGCTTCCATTCTGGCAGTGTTTGCAAAGATGCTGCTGTTAATAGCAGTCCCATGCAACTGGAAATGACTGTCATGGCATGTTTAAAAAAAACCCCAACAGCTTAAAAATGAAAATCTAGTTGCTGTTAAGTTAAAAAGAAAAGAATGATACCAATATTGGTATGTCTTGAAACAGTTACT
Source organism: Edolisoma coerulescens (assembly GCA_013397115.1). Classification (NCBI taxonomy): domain Eukaryota; kingdom Metazoa; phylum Chordata; class Aves; order Passeriformes; family Campephagidae; genus Edolisoma; species Edolisoma coerulescens. Next base: position 176,688 of record VWZW01000843.1, on the reverse strand, counting down.
TAGAAAAACTTAGTTACTGGTCCTACTACCAGTCTCTCTGCCTCACCTGATATTTTATGTTTTTACTCAAATTTACTAGTGACTGCAGAATGAGAAAAGTGAGTACAAAATGAATGTGAAAAGGATTTTCAAAAACAGTAGTTAGAAATAGAAGCTCATGTTAGCCAATGCTGTTACATGTTTTGGGTTGTGAATGTTGAGCTATTGTGAAATACTTTCTTGTGCCAACATAACATCAGCTTGGACCAAATCTAAGAATGTGTCCAACTTTGATTTAAAGTCCTTGACCACACTAAAATGGCTGCACAACCAACACAACTTGATGATGGCCTATATCTTGATGTAGAAACCTGTCCCTTAAAGCTGGCAAATTGTGAGGTTTTTATCCTGAAGCTCATATTTCCTTTGTATTTCTACCATCTTGCTTAGATTTTCATTTCTGTTAGTCATTCTGATCAAATAAGTTTGGCATATTTTTTTCGTCATAGAATAATGTTAATTGTTCACTAGAAGTATAGATGATTAATTATCGTTATAAAACCTGACTTTAGAATGTCAATAAAATACTGTCCTGCTTCTATCCCAAGCTGGTGTCTCTCAACCTTTGCAACAGTCTTTTTATCACAGAAGTAGTGGTGTCTAAGACCTTCAGTACCTAATTACTTTTATTAGAGCCGACATAATTCTCTGACAAGCAGTTTTAGAGACCAAGTGCTTGAGGCCATCTTCCTTTAATTGGTGATTTTCAATTGGAAGTCTTTGTAATAAGATTCCAGATTCATTCTTCTTCTGGAAAATTGCCCTGTAGCTTTATTGCAAAAAAGAAATTGCATGCCTGGTCTATTTTTATAGCATGAGGCACAGCATTGTGGTTGCATAAAGAATTCCTTTATTTTTACAGCTTTATATGATTGCTTACAGCAGACTAGAGTACTACATTTTACTCTGTAGTATTCAAGTGATAAAACCTCTCTTGGAAGTTTTCACAAATTCTGACTGTCTTTTACTCAGAGAAGAGAGTTTTTAACCTTAAACAACTATCAGAAATTGCCTTACTGGAACTTTATATTATAAATAACATAAAGATCTTAATTGCTGCAAGTGCTACTTTAATATTTAGGTGTTTGTAAGAATTTTCTTTTCTTGTAGATATATTGAAGGTGTCTGGAAGATCATCAACTCTTGTGTGTTTGATCCTAATGGGACAGAAAAGGGCAGTTAATGCAATGTATCATAAAGAAAAATACAACCAAGGATTTGCAGTGCATTTTCCTGAATTTTAGTGTGGTCACATGAAAAATAAGTCTCTAAATTCTAAGGTTTAATGATGTGTCTTTCAAAAAGCCGATATTGAAAATGTACTGAATTTTTTGTAAATGTTTCATTCTGTTGGATTTTTCTCAGCAGCTTCTGAGTCTGATGTATTTGTTAAAGTAGAAATCCTATTCTTGCTGGGAATGAGGAATATGATCTATGTATTTATGAGTCTATATATGAGTTTATGGTCCTATGCCTCCCTGCCACTGTTTTGCTGCATCCTTGTAACTATATTTTGCCTGTAACAAGGGATAGTTATGTCTTGCTCCATTAGTGTGTTCTAGTTTTCTCGTGTTTGCAGAATAGGAACGAAAATGCCTACACACTAAGTCACTACATTTTAATTTAGTTTTATTTAAAAAAAAAAAAGCTTATTTAAGATTACACTTTCAATAATGTGAGACTAGAATTTCACATTTCGTTCTTTTTCATTAGTATTTATAGGTAGAACATTCTCTTGTGTCCTGTAAATGTCCAGGGCACACCTACCAAGATGTTATCTCAGTTGTTGCTGCAGTCTTTTCAGTTCCAGCTGAACAAATACTGCCTGTTATGTCAAAAGGTTCTTACACTGCTTTGTTTTTCTAAGATGTCAGAGTTTGCTGTAACCCAAAATATTTGCAGTATTTTTTTTTTGTTTCTTCTGCTTCCATTTGTTGCAAATGGGAGTGTGCAGTTTTAATTAAGCAAGCTTTTATGGCTGTTACCATAAAAGAGCAATATTTTGCAGTGCTGAGATAATGAGATTGTATAAGGCAATTTATATTTTTTAAACAATTCATCATTGACTAATATTGTATTGATTATCTTATTTCAAATATACTTCACCAATTCATGGGGTCTAGGTTAAAGAAAACAAACATTGCAAACTTTTTCAGTTAAGGATCATTTTAAAACAGGGTGTTAGAGAATTCATGATGATTTTCATTCTTTCACAAAGGTGATACAATAGCATAAGATTTTAAAAACTATAACAAGCTAATTGGTACAGTTAAGCAGTTAAAAAAAAATCGTATTACCAAAATTAGTTTCAGGAGAACAGCAAAAAGCCTTGCATGTAGGGGAAAAAAAAAAGTCGGCAGCCATGTTTTTATAGGAACCAAAGACCCCAAAAATCCTAACTCTGGGCCCAGCTATCCAGAACTTCTGTTCCCATGTCTAAATGCTTTCTCTAAAGTTAAAAAAAAAAGATTAAAAAAAAATTCTGGGGTGGAGGAGATGTGCTAACTGAATTTATTTGCAAGCTAAGGGATTATTTTATGTCAGATAGAAATGGAGGTAGAGGGCTTTTGCAGAGCTTCAATTAATTACAAATTGATTTTGTCTGATAAATGACTAGTCAAATGAGGCTTCTCACTTATCTATCTGCTGTTACCTACCTGGACTCTTAGATCGGGATGTGCAGCTGTTACGAATTGGGGATTTGGAGCATCCTTCTTACAAGGAAAGGCTGAGGGAGTTGGGCCTGTTGAGACTCAAGAAGAGATGAGTGAGAGGGGACCTCATCAATGCCTATAAGAATCTGAAGGGAGGGTGTCAGAGGATGTTTCCAGGCTCTTCCTAATTGTGCTAAGCAATAGGACAAGAGACAATGGCAGAAACTGATTCACAGGAAGTTCCACCTGAACATGAGAAGGAGCTTCTTTACTGTGGGGGTGTGTGTGCACTGGAACAGATTGTCCAGAGAGGCTGTGGAGTCTCCCTCACTGGAGGTATTCCAGAACTGTCTGGACACAATCCTGTGCCATGTGCTCTGGGATGACCCTGCTTGAGCAGGGAGGTTGGACCAGATGACCCACTGTGGTCCCTTCCAGCCTGACCCATTCTATGATGCTGTGATTCTGTGAATTGGCAGGTTTATTAGCATGTATTTGATCTCTGACAGCTTACACTGGCTGTGGATTTTTCTGTGTAGGAGAAGAGGATTTTTGGTTAGTGAAAGGGCACATCTGGGTCTATAATGTGCATTTTGGCTTGATTTCAGGCTTGTATGATGTCTGATAGCAGGAAGCTGCATGTATTTGGAGCCTTTTAAATAGACTACAGTTCACGATGAAAAATTAAGCTATCCCATGTTTACCTCACTTAGGGGTTGTGTGGTGCTTGTTTGGTTTTAATTTTCTTTTTAATGAGATGACCTTTTTGGTTCAAATTCCTGGTATAATTTTCAGCCTCTTGTATTTGTTCTAATAATTAAAGGATATTGATCAGGACTAAAAGTGGGAAGTGTTTCTTGGGTGTTTCTGCTTTGTCTCTCAATGAAAACTGGGGAAACTGCATGAAAGAGAGCAAATTGGTGGCAAGGCAGGAGGTGTGAATGCCTGGTATATTATGCATTTTGCAGCCCTCAATAATATGGTAATGAACTTTTTCCTTGTGTAGCTGTAAATGAGGACGTTAACACAAAACGAGACATTCTCTCTAGAGAACCAATTCCCTACTCTGAAGCTATTCCAAACCTAGAAGGTTTCTTGCATGTGAAGAGTTTTGAGAGATGTCTGTGATGCAAGTTGCTAAGATCTCTTTGGAAATAAACTTCAGAGGGGAGTTCAGCATGATTTTAGCTACCTCTAGTGTGGACATCTATATTGAAGTTTAAACACTCTTCATAGCCAGTGACAAAAAAATTAGCCATTTGTAAGTCTCTGCTTCTCTTACCTACTTTAAATATCTTGATACTGAAGATAGACTGGATATGGCTTTTTTTCCTTTCTGATGTCTGTGAAGGCATACTGAGTAATTTAAAGTGGGTGAGATGAACCCTACAGCTGAAGTTGTGTATCTACATCACATGCTGGAAATATCCTGGGGAAGATAACTTTTAAATTCTCCCAACTGCAGCACAAAAGTACCTTATCTGCCACAATTTACGTTGTCAGCATTGCACTCCTTGATAAAAGGACACCACCATGATAAAAGGACAGGCAAAACAGGTTCTGTCGGGCATCTCTTTATGTTCTCTCTGTATTTGAGGGAGTAAAATGGGGGAAGAGTAAGTTGAGACAATGGACAGCTGCTTTGTTATAGGTTATCCAAATTTTAGTTAGTATTACCAAAGCATTAAGGTTATAAAAACCCTCTTAGTCTTTTCCCACATCTTCTTTAAAAGTCTAGACATGACGTATGGCAGTTAGAAATGGGTCATAAAATTTGTTTCAGTTGTACCTTTATTGTTTGTAACAGTTGTCTGATTAAGGTACATTTAATGAAAAACCAGTTTTCACTGTTGTAAAAAACCCAGTGATTATTTTAGTATTCTAAAGAAAATGTAATCTCTCTCTAGCTAAGCAATTCAGTTGCACCAGCTTATTTTTGGCAGCAGGTAGCTTTAGAAAAAAGATAGGTAGAAGTTGGATTGTATAAATTTTGAAGTCAGAGCTTTGCATCTCTAATGTATAAAATAGAACCGTGAGTGTTTAAGTTATAGCATAGCTGATGGTTTTCTCCCCCGTTACAAACTTGCAGGAAGCATCTTGTTACTGGAAAGATTAATTAGCTTTAGTGAGCTAATACTAACATTCTACTATATAAGATACATTATTAAAAGTTTAATTTAACTTGCCAATATTTTTTTAATTAGAAATTCACAGCCAAGTCCTTGCCCCAACAGGTGGGAAACAAAAATTATTTGGGATACACTTCACGTGAACAACGAGCCTTTGTTAGCATTTCAGAAGTCAAAAAGAGGCCTACTTGTTTTTGTTTGTGTTTCAGGGTTCTTTTGCCTCGCAAGTTACTTAACGTCTGTATGTATCTAAGTTATTCAAAATATAGTGTAATTTGGGTGTGTAGTGCTTTGTGCCTGAGTGATAGATGTCCTTTTCGTTTGGATGTAGAGGCTTTTGTTTGCTGTAGAGGCTTCTGCCACCATGGATTTGTCAAGTAGAGCATCTCCTTGCTGTTGTAACTGGCAGCTGACAGCAGGTGTCTTTAGTCAGTTTTGTCAGGTCTTTTGTAGGTTTATGAGAGTAAATACTTTTTCTTTTGTGGAAGAGAAACATCTGAAGTATTTGGTTTTTCAGCATCACTGCTAAAAATGTTCTAATTCTCTGAAGAAATGTCAAGTGCTGTTAGACTAGGCATGTTACATGGCAAGACATTGAATGCAGGAAATGTGTTTTAAAACAAATGGTTATTTTCTGTCTTTATGGTAAGTGATTTTATAAACACTTCCATAGAATAATAAATCCTGTGGTTTTTTAAGTGTTAGACATATTAGCATGTTAAAAATAACTTTCAGTGATGCAAAATATGTCTATTGCCTTATTACAGGACCAGGTTTCAGACACTACCTTTCTTGGAGATAAGTGGTGTTGGGACATGATTGCCATGCAACAGTGACCATTGCAGCAAAATTCCTTCTATGGCTAGAAACAGCCCGTCCTGTGATATCACAGGAATGTCAAGCCACTGAAGACATAGGCAGTTAAATGTCTGTCTTATAAATAGAGCTCCAAAATGTTTATTCTGAAAACAGGAAATAGTTATTAAGAAGATAAATTTCATGGGACTTAATTTAATTAAAAGGGAAAACAGTTACAAAAACTGAATTATCATTATTCATCCTTAAGAAGGATAAATGCTTTAGAAATACCTTGTGGAACAGACCATTCTTAAAAGTAAGTTTTGAAGGCTGAGCAGTAGAAAATGCTGAGTACCAAGCTAGTTCTTACAGCAGTGCTGAATTTTGTTAATTCTGAACACAATGACTCAAGGGCATTAGTAGAATTTAAATTTAGTTAAATTTTGTTTCAGAATTATCAGTGAGAATGTTCAAGAGGAAATTCACTTTTACACTTGAGATTCCTTGACTGTCAACACATCTCAATTTTTTCTTTATACATCTTCCATTCCTTGCTAATAGTGTTGCACTTTTCTACAATTTTGGAAAATCCTGGAAATCTGATCCGGGAATCATCAAAGCCACGGAAGAACAAAAGAAAAAGGTAAACCCAAGAGATATGAACTTGTTCTTCAACAGCCTTCCACCAGCTGATCAGAGTAGTTAGTTTACTGTTCAGTACATTAAATTTCAGTAAGTTGTATAACAAAAGGTTTAAAATGTTGAAAAGTCTTCCAGATTTCTTTTTTTTTACCATGTGTAATGCATTTCAAGTCTAATTGGTGCAAAATTGCGTATTGGTCATTTTGAGTAGCAAAACAAAATTGTAACTTGAATTTTTAATTTTAAAAGTTTGAAAAGCAGTTAAGTGAAAAAGAAAATGTGAACTTTCAGACTTTTGCCATACTGAAACAAATAGCCCATTATGGGAAAAGTGTTAGTTAATTTTATAAAAACTTTCCAGACTGCTAAGTGCCTCTAATTTTCTTTACCTTTGTAAACATTTACCTTTGATAAACATTTTGAGGCTAAACCAGCCAAAACCCCAGGCAGTTTGGGGTGGGCTTATATCTAAGACATTGTATTGTTGTTAGTATTTCAGATTTTTTTTTTAAATTAAGTGCATTGTTCTCAGCAGCCAAACTGAGCATTGAATGTGCCAAAATTATACAAGCGGCAGAAGCATTTGTTTTGTTTGGTTTTGTTTAAGTTTCCTAGAAGCCAACATCCCACCTAAAAATGAACTTTGAGCTTCTACTTCATGGTTATTTGTGAAAAGGCCTGTGTGTATCAACATCAGACCACTTGGCGTTATGTCCTTATGCAGGAATGAAAATATAATAGCCATTAAAGGGATGGAGTAGATGAAATAATTCTTGTATTCTGCAATAGGTTGTAGCTGAGTTCTTAGTCAATGTGGAGATTTGGATTTACTCTGAAAATTCTGTTTCTGTTATTGCCAGTTTGCCAAAGTAAATTCCAAACTAAATTCTCCTCCTTCAACTGGACTAAATTAAGTAGAATAATCAACAATGACACTTTGGATTGGATTCAGCAAATTGCACAAATATGCAGTTCATTTGATCTACTTGCTTAAGTAGGCAAGAGTGGTTCCAAAAGCCTTGTTGAACTGGGTAGGAATTACAAAATGCAGCTTCTTGAGGCAGATACATATGGCTGTGAACGTTTTGGATTGCAGCTAACCACATGGTAAAATGTTCTGTTAGTGGGGGTATGAACCACTGTAGGATGTGTGTCTTACCTTCGGGCAGTGTAGCACTTCCTAGCATTTTCATAATTTGTCTTCAAGTATTTAATGCTGAGTTAGCCTTTAGTTTTGAAATAACTAAGGAAGAAAATGGATTTCAGGTGACCAAGTTAAGTATGTTTGGAAATGCATAGTAAGCAACAATGTCAGATGTTTGTTGTTTTAATAGGTCCTGTCCTTTCTTCTGTGTTACAAAATAACCCAAGTCACCCTTAAAGCAAGCAAAGGAATAAATAAAATTTTCCTGTAGTTCAAAAGCATAGAAGGTAGACAAAGGTTTACAAAGCACAATGATTTGGATCTAACTGAAGTGATCCTGGGTCTGCACAAGACTTATATTTAAAAGCTGTTCATCTACTGTTGTTCAGTTCTGTTCTCCTGAGGTTTGGGATTTTGCATTTGGACAATACTGAACTCCAGTGTTGAGTATCAGACCATGTACATTCCTTTTTGCATCGTTTCGTTAGTCTGTAGTGTAGTGTTATACTCCCACTGAAATCAGAGGGACTATTTATGAATTGTCCAAAACGTATTGTATGAAATTTTCCAGAGTATCAAAAGTCACACCAGCAGCACTGAAATCACAGTGGTGACTAGGAATAAGTGTAAACTAGAATTTAGAAGTAAATATGCATATTGGTTTAATAAAGTAGATTCAAAGTCAGTTTCATCTGAATTTAATTTGTTCCTGTGTGTAGAAAGTACCTGAAATAAGGGGCTCACAGCCACAGGTCTGAAAATGCTTGTCACCATTTGTTTATATGCTAAATTCTAATTTTTATTTTTCCTGCAGACAATAGTAGAACTTGCAGAGACAGGAAGTCTGGACCTCAGTATATTCTGCAGTACCTGCTTGGTAGTATATTTTTTAATCAATTTCACCTTTTTTTTTTTTTTTTCCTTTAATGCTAAGCCAAAATCAGTGTTCCTGTAATGAACATATATTTGACCTTAATATTGCAGTTTCAAAGGCAGAATTTATTTGTAATATTTAATTTACACAGGGTTTTCAATACATAATATGTACACAAAAAACCAGCAACAGTGAGAGGAAAAAAGTTATCGCTGTGGAAATAGCTTGCCAGTGTCAAAATTCAAGTATCTAGTATATCTACCAAATTGGTTGGTTATACACCTAACAAGTTATGAAAATCACATATGGCATTCCGCTACCTCTGTAACTCACAGTAAAATTAAGTTGTGCTTCTAGTAAAATATTTTTTTTCAAAAACCAAGTGTATTTCTCTATCTGGCAATAGTCAGGAGGGAGAAAAAAAATTTTAATTTCTGTTAAACAAATATAACATGCTTTTTCTTTGGAAGTTAACTAGCAAATACAAAATTCTCAAGGTTATCAGTGTTAACACTGCAAAGCTCTGACATATGTGGAACACGAATGATGTTAGTATCTCCAAACATGAAGCTGGAAAATTATATACAGATGTGGCACCTTAAAAATTATGTGTGGATATACATATATATCTCAGACCACTTCTTTCAAGACATAACCTTTCAAGGAAAATGTTTGGAACTAATTTAGCATTTTAAGTTCCATTGAGTTCTGCTTGTTGAGTCATATTTCTCTCTTCAGAAAATAACCTAAAAAGTTGGTTAGAGCTCGGTTATGAATGGTACAGGATCATGGAACTCAAGCTCATTCTGTGTTTTCATTGTTAAAAGCTGAAATGAAGCTGGTTACTATACAAAGCTCAATAGCTGGAGGTGATAGAAGAACTTTGTATGAAAAAAATAATTCTCTGTATAAGAAAAATAGTGTGAAAATAATTTCAGTGCAGTTGTAAGGATGTTTGTGTTGAGCAGTGTGTAGATTAAGCTTAATAGCTAAGATTGCCTTGAGAATTAGCATCAAATTTGAAGTTCTCTGAAGAATTAACAATAGCACAATCAATTTACATTTAAATTGAGGGTTTGTGGTTTTTTTCTGTTTAAAATACATCAGGGTAAGTTGCTTTTGTAAACAAATGTTTATTATCTGTTACAGATACGGAAGCCAGTGAGGTCCAAACACTGTGGTGTTTGCAATCGATGTATAGCGAAGTTTGATCACCACTGCCCATGGGTGGGGAACTGTGTAGGTGAGTAATTTGCTAAAATGCTCTGCAAGATTTTCTCTGTTCTTCTTTCACAGTGGAAGTGACTTGGCTTCTTAAGAAAAGCTTTTCAATATTCAGCTTAATTCTTTTTCTACATATGATTCTTTGCATTGTTCTCATTTGTATTGTCTGTTATATACCTGTCCTCAAAATTGTTCTGTGTCTAATTCAGTTCACTACGTATGTATTTTTACTAACATAAACCCTAGTAATGAAAAGATGCAAAGCTTAACTGCTGAAAAGGCATGTGCCAATTCCACAACTGATTATTATCCATTACATAAGATGAAAATTTTCGTTTTGACCAATAATATTCAGTAATTAAATGGTAAACTGTACGTATTTAAAATTGTTATGATTATAGAAGTTAGAAACAGAATGACTTCCTATTGAGGTATTCTCCTCTTATTGACCATCCAGGTTGTCTTTTATTCTCCCCAGTGATTATGAAAGGAATGGATATAGAACAGAAATAGTCTCTAAATGCTGCTATTCCCAGTCATACTTTTTGAGAAACTTATTTGAAAACCATTATTATGCAGGGAGCACTGAAGACCTCTCAGCTAGGAAATGAGTGCAGCTTGCTTCACGTGTTTAATTTTTTAGGACACAAGCAGAGGTAGCTTTAATCTTGGGGAGGAATTGGGACCTGGGTTCACTGACAGCTGACAGCCCATAAATGCTTCATTGTAGTCCTTTCAAATAGAGACAGTAATGAATAATCAGAGTAGTTTGGTCTGAAAATCAAGAGTAAAATAGTCAATCTGGGCATTTAAATTGTATTAGAGCATCTCTAAACATGTATGTCATGTTTCCTACAGATGTTACTATCTGAGATATTTTTGGTTTATATTTTAGATGTTTTACTATGAAAAACTAAGAAATTTTTGATTCAGACAGGGAGGGGAGCATGGGCTTAGGTTTTGCAAGAGTACTGAGAAGTACATGTCAGTGGGAGAGAAAGATCCAGTGTTTTGATCAGTAACTGGAAAATAACAAAAAACAAATGGGGGAGGAAAGACCTTAGTTTGTGTGTATTGAGAGAGTGTGTGAGTGATGGGATTAGGGTAGGTGGAGGAAGTGGTTTTTTAAGTAACAGTGATGATGGAAAATCTAGTGGTGGTGTACATTGTGGGGTAACTGGAGGTAAAAGTAAACATTAGGGCCCTTGAAAGTATGCTGGGAAAAAGCATTAGAAATCACGGTATGGGAGCTGGAGCTGAACCGGAGGGAATGATGGTCTGAACAACCTTATATGGCTTCTGTGTCTCAGCTTGGTACATGGTCACTCTAAGCATGGGATTGCAAAACAGAATCCATTCTTAAAACAGCATTTGTGGTATGTTTACCAAAGAGGGAAACATGAGTCATGGCTTTCTGGAAAGGTGGAATTTGGATGTGTGTGGAATGTGTTAAAAGGATAAGAATGTTGCTAAAGATAGAACTGAGAAATCTTTTAAGAGTGTTTACAGACACTAAAATAAATCCTTTGGGGATAAAACTTGGCACATAAAGGGACTTTGAATGTTTTTACCATTTTGAAGAGGTTGACAAAAATTGGAGACTATTTGAAAAATAAATGAATTGTCAACTAGGGCAAATTGTTTGCCTCAAAATTTTAGTTAAAATACAGCAAGCAAGTCTCTAGAAGTGATTGTATTTATCTTTTAAAAGGAGTATCAAAACAGCATTATGTTTTTTTACAGTTATTTTTTTACTTTAACTGCAGAGGATGACTCTATTCCTGCCAGTCCAGGAGGCAACTGTATAGCACAGTGCTGTGTTTTGCCCAATCTTATGAAAAATACTGTTTCTCCAGTTTCTTTTTTCACAGATTTTTTTTTCTTTTTAAACTGTGATCAAGATTGTACTATTTCATTTATAGTTATAAATGCTACACCCATGTTTTTACCTCACACATATGGATTTTCTGTTAGGCAGGATTTGTTTTAGTGTCATTAAATATGTTGCTGAAAGAAGCATCCCATCAGATGCCTCTCAGATGGACTTCTAGGTCACTATTTAACTTCTGTGTTCTTTAAAAAACGTCTTTTATGAAACTTAACAGTTCTGAAATTTAGAATGCAAATGTAAGCGATACCTTAGGGACATTCCCAACACTTTCTCATATGCCCTTAGGTGATTGAAGGCAATATTACAGCATAATTTTGTGTTCTCAGAAACTTGTTGATTTTCAAGGAAATGTCTTATGTTTAGTCTAGCTTGTGTTATATGTATGTTTTTCCTCATCTCTTATTTATACAGTCTTTCAGCTCACTTGCTAAAAGCACTTGATTATTTTCGGCCTCCAGAGGATGCTCTTGTTTTAGCAGGGAAAACATTTGACATAATAAAGAAGTAAATGCTGTGCTGGTAAATGATGACAGCCAAATCTTTTGTAGCCCATTATCATCTCTGTGAGTTTAGTTTACAGCCTGGAGCTGTTGGAAGGTTGCAACACTGGACATATTTTACAAACAGAAGGAAGGCTGAGTACTTCAGAATTATGATGTACTCATGTAAAAGGCGTATTTTTAGCTCTACTAATGTTAAAAATAGATCAGTCTTTTAGTAACTGAATTTTCTTGCATTAGAATTCTGTCTAAAATAGAGTAGTTTTTATCCCATTCATTATTATAGCCAGGTTCTTAGGCCTTTCCTGTTCAGTTACATGTATTTGTTTTACTAGATATTTTACTTTTAGCTAGTTTCATCAAGCAGCCAAACCTAAGATGTGAGTTAGCTTATTATCAAGGAAGATTGTATATTTGTTCATATTTCTGTTACTTTTAAGAAAGTGAACACTGCAGTTTGAGGATTTGTCAGTGGCTTTTAAAAAATACTTATTAATGTGTAATTCCTTGCTGTTAAGGGCTCTGCAACAGCTGTCACCAACATTGCTCTAAATATTGTCTATCAGTAATTTTATTAGTTCATGAAAGAGGTTACAAATGAATTAGTGAATTGCAGTTGTAACATGACAGAAAATCAAAGAAAAATTGCTTTGTTGTCTGAGAAGTAAAAAAAAAAAAGAATCATAAAGCAGCTAATTTCACTGTCTTGAAGTTATATTGGCTTAATATTGTAGAGTAATGTTTCTGTGTACAATAATAAGCAGTACTTCTAAGCAAGCAATTAAACTTCCTGGTGTCTTTCTGCTGAAAGTGTAGTAATTTGGTCCCTGTTGTGCAACTTTAGGAGCAGGGAACCATCGCTATTTTATGGGATACCTGTTCTTCCTGCTTTTTATGATCTGCTGGATGATCTATGGATGTATCTCTTGTGAGTAAATGTGATTTTTTTGGCTTTTTTTTTAATTGTTTCTAAATACTTTATCTCCTCGTATGGATTTTTATAGATCTTTGCCTTATCAGAGTTTTAGGTATTTTTATCCTGGAATTGAGCTGCACATTAATATTTGACTATATTGGGTATTTTAATTTAGAGGATGATTTTTTTCTTGTCCTAGATCTTTTTTTCTTCATCATAGCCAAGTGTGTGCATATGTCATGTATTCAAGGAGTTGGGAAAGGAAGAGAGAGCAAGCTCAGCTCTTCTGGCACACTGTCATTTTCTTACTTAAATTGATGCATTTTAATGTGGGCATTGTATGTTGCTGTACAATAAACATACCTTAAATCTTGCATATATTTTTTGACTGTTTTTTCTCTAGACTGGGGTTTCCACTGTGAGACAAGTTACACAAAGGATGGATTTTGGACCTATGTTACACAGATTGCTACCTGTTCTCCGTGGATGTTTTGGATGTTTCTGAACAGTGTGTTTCACTTCATGTGGGTGGCTGTGTTACTCATGTGTCAGATGTATCAGGTATGGAAGAGCACTTCAATCATAATGCTGTGTCTTGGGAATGTCATAAGAATATCAAGTAGTTCTGTCATTTAAATTTTTGTGTTCTTTGTGCTAGAGCAAGTGTTTAGTCTCTCAGCCTTGCTGGAGGAGGCAAGCATCTGCTGTCTCTCAGTATTAGGCATCATTCAGTTCTCATTCACATGGCCTTTTCTTTTTGTGCAAGAGGTTAAAATACCTGCCTCTTGCTTTCCATTCTCAGAATGACAGAAAGGAAAAACAGACCAGAGAAAGGCAATACAGACTAATAGAGGATAAGAGCTGTGGGACCGACTTACAATAATGCCGTGTGTCATTAACAGAAAGGGAGCGGTAGCTTGAAAGGGGATGCAATAATTTCTTACACTGCTTCAGTGTGAGTCGCGGCCACATTATTGCATTGTAATCTGACCAAACCCACATTTTCTTTATCCTTTCTATGGAAAGTTATACTGAAAGCCTTGAAGTATGACTTGTCATTAATGAACCATGAGACTTAATCTTTCCAGAAAGATTTCCTGGAAATAGAGATTATCCTCTAAGGCTTAGGTAAAACTTTTCAGTAACTTTTAAGTTTTGTCCTCCATTTTTACAATATTCATTACTTACAACATATATCAATTTCAAAATCTTATGGTTCATGTTTGCACCTGATAATTTCTCCAGTCAAAAACTCGTTTGTCAGAAGGACTTCAAACCAGTAAATTTGGTCCTTTTTCAGTCTGTCTCATACAGTACTTGGTTGCTTGTTTTTATGTGAACTAAATTACTTATTCTTCCTGTCTTAAGATATCTTGCTTGGGTATCACAACAAATGAAAGAATGAATGCAAGAAGATACAAGCACTTTAAAGTTACAACCACATCTATTGAAAGCCCATTCAAGTAAGTTTTAAAGCATATACAAATTTCTTATTTGTGTAGCCTTGCATACATTTGAATCATGCTGCTTGTTGAAACAGAGCACACCTAAATACTTTTAGAGTATTTTCTCTACTTGCAGTGCTGAATCTTGTCAGCTCTTTTCACAGTCACACATTCTATCCAGTTAAAGGAAGTGATTAATGTTTTGTAGTGTAGCGTGCATAAACACAGAAAAGAATGCTTTCCAGCAGTGGTTGTATTTCACTGTAGAGTTTATGAGGAAATAAATATCCTCTTTATAAAGCAGATGCTCAAACCAGAGGTGGTTGCTTATTGTAGCATGTCAGTGTTGACCTGGACATTCATTTCCACACCGGGCACTTTCTGCTGAGTAAAACTTAATGTGCTGTTGAATTTGCTCTGTGCAGTAGCTCCCCTTTCTCTCTACTGTGAGAAAGAGGCTTTGCTTTCTTCCTGTTCATGAGCAAGAGCATGGCCAAAGCTATTTGTGGGGAAGGGAGCAGGATGTCCCAGGAACTGAAGCGGGTGTTGCATGGGTGAGAGCAAGCTGTTCCATGCAGCTTTTGGGCATGAGTATGTAAAAGGATAGGTTGGGATTCTGGTTTTTGTAATGATGAGGGTGCAAGATGAGAGATGGGGGCTCAGGGATGAAATAGCCCTGGGATGGGAATACAGGAGCATGGAGCAGCTTGTGGAGCCAAAGCAGGACATAACTGAAGGCATGCGGCTGGTTATTGATGGGTTGAGAGCACGTTACAAAAGGAGCTGCGAAAAGACAAAAGCGCGTCTCATCCTGCTGCATATGCTGTGTCTCCTGTGGGAGCTGTTGCTCTTTCAGGTGCCACACAGGGAAAAGGAGATAGGAGATGGAAATTGTGATCAGGAGCAGTCAGCATGGATTCACACAATCCTGTTCAATGTGCTCTAGGATGACCCTGGTTGAACCAGATGAACCCACTGTGGTCCATTTCAATCTCACCCATTCTCTGTTATATAGCAAATGGATTTCTGTGCTAGAAATTTTTGTGGTCTTTTTTTAATATCTCTTCATGTAGTGAGACACAGACAAGCATCTCTGTGTAGTTGCAGTGTTCCTACAGGTTAGAGTTGTAACAAAACCAGATAATTACTTTGCCTGAAAAACACAGGGCAGTGCACAGGGTAGGAAAAAACTGCTAGTTTGATCCCACATTACTGTCACATTCACAAACCATTTTAACTGAAATAGCTGCTATTATAAAAGTTACTCCTGAAAATAACACCAGATGTCTGAAATAACTGACTTAGCATAACCTCTCACATGAAGCATTGACATCAAATAGTTTCATCTCCTTTTTGCTTAGACCTGCTCTCACATATATCATAACATGAGCTTCTCTTCCAGAAAACTGTGATCTATTCAGCCCGTGTCTAATTAAGTTAAAAACCCCCCAGCACATTGGGAGTTTTTATGTAGGTTTCTTAAACTTTTGATAGTTAATTGATTCAGCCACAGAAAGTGCTTGAATAGTTCATCTAATTAAGATAATGCTTTCTTAATTTTGTGTTGTCAAGGGACCTGGTTGATCCTAGACCTGCAGCTGGTGAACCAGTATGTATGCAGAAACAGATATCAATAAAGATGGAAATTATTCTAGGAAGACATTCACTTCATGCTGTTTTGTCTTCCATCCGTCTGTACAATGCAACTGTCCTCTTAGAACAGGATCTGAATTACCATGCTGTGCTACATGGTCGTGGACTGCTAGTAACATGTTTTGGTAGATAGTGGAAGAAAGTTAGTGTCTTGATTATGCCCAAGGATCAAACATTCACCAGTCTGATGACTACTTATTTCAGAACTTGCTCATCAACTTGCTTATCAAGTACTAGAATAATTCTGAAGAGAGTTGGTTTTCTAAAGTTAGAAACTTTAAGGGTGAAGATTCAAATTTGTAGGTAGGCAAAAGATGATGTACTTTGTTAGATGAGCTATGATATTGCTTGCTAACATGTGTTTTTCTTTTGTTTTTAGCCATGGATGTATAAGGAACATTATAGACTTCTTTGAATTCAGATGCTGTGGTCTTTTTCGGCCTGTTATTGTGGACTGGACAAGGCAGTATACAATAGAATATGACCAAACTTCAGGATCAGGCTACCAGCTAGTGTAGCACCACCTTCGTCCTGTGAGCATATCATACTGAGTGGTGCCTGAAAAATTTTCTCTCTCTCTCTCTCTCTCGACTCCGCATCCCTTGAAGAGTAGCATGCTATGTGTAGGGCTGATGATGAATCATAAAGGTACCTTCTCTTCATCAGAATTTTATTAACAAAAGTAAAAATGGACAGAATAAACTGCCAAACCTGATAAGGAAGAGGAGGAAGATCAAAAAGGGATTTTAACAGTTCTTAACATGAGAATATTTCATTACAACATATTCACAGTATTTGTTATCGGGTTTTTTATTTAAGGTCTTTCACAATGGAGCATGAGATTACTGAAGTATTGACATAAGTAGTTATATTGTGCTGAGCAGAAAAATTTGTATCCCAATATCAATAATTCCACTGAAACAAGAATCTAGAATATAAAACTAAATTTCATGATACAGAGTTCACTGATCACTATGTTGTAGTTCCTGTAATGTGATTTTTTTAATACAGATTTTCTGTAGTAAGATGTACATTGAAAAATGTGCTTTTCAGTACTGTTATAAACATCCTATGGTGGGGATCCCCTGTAACATGTTAAGTTATAGTAGTAGGGCACGTCAGGTAATGTTGAGTAAAAATATGTTGCCCACGTTTTTTGGTGATTGTTTTTGCCACCAGTTAGTGGTACAACTAAATACTTGTAATAACCCTGTTCTGAAATAATGTAGTCTGAAATAAACAACTTTGCCAATAAGGAAGGCTTTTCTGTCAAAGTTAAAGCCCTGCTTAAATGCATGATACACCTGTAAAACTAGTTTACAGTATATAATGTTCAGGGGAAAAAAAAGTGGGGAAAAATAATTATCTTTGAAGTAATTGTATAAGCAACTTACAAACTAGCAATGTTTTAGTATTAGGTTTGGTCCTCATACAGTACAGCGTAGTGTATTTGGAGACATGTTGGAAGAGAAATTACATGAGGGATACCACAGATGTGAAAGCAAAAGTCTCAGTTATAAAAAGACAAGATAGTTTTAAATTGAATGCAATTGCAGAAGAAGAACCCAAAGTTGCCTGAAATGCTTATTTCATTTGGATGTGAAATAATGGAACCCAAACTTTAACAAAACCAAAAAAATTAAGAACCCCATAATAGCACGTGCGCACAGAAAATGCAGAGCAATGTTCTGAAGAAGATGATGTATTGGCACGTGGAAATCACCCTTAATTTCTGTTTTTAAGTTCTCATGCTACAGATGTGTTTGGAAGGTAAGGAATGATCTGAAATTGCATTCCAAAGGGGCTTTTCTTGAATGTGATGCACTGATTTTTGTTATGGTGTTTTCATATACTCATAGTGAATTGTTCACTGCTTCCTTAACTATTGTTTACAGAGAGACTGAGAATCAGGTTAGTTCTCTTCTAAGTGCTGTAGCAACCCAGTGGTTCAAGGAACCTGTGAGGGGAGTTTGGGGAGGGACCTGAAAGCAGATGTCTGAGACCAGTGTAAAGAATGTGTATCTGTATATAAATAATTTATCAAATAGTTTTCTCTCTGTGAGTGTGTGTTTAGTGTATTTAAAGCTGCTCATTTTCATTTTATTCAACCAAAAAAGTGTAGGAAGATATCTAATGAGCTTTTAGTGATGTTAAATATTGCTGTTAATAGGCATTATGCCCTGCAAATTCACTGCATGTTTGATGCTTGGCAAAATTAGCGTTTTCTGTAATACGCGGATTACAGGTAATAAAGCAATCTAGTGGTATTCCCGGCCCTTGCCTTAGTAAGAGGAGCAGTGAAACTGTAAATAGTTGATGTTCAGTATTTGCAAGTAAACATTTTTTCTGTAGTTGTTCATTGATCTCAAGACACACACTTAGTTTGCAAGTACCAGATATCAGGATTTACAGAAGTGCAGCATTAGAGTCCTTGAATGTTTAATACTGGAAAAATCAACGTTGTCTTGGACACTTTTAAGAGGAGAGGTTTGGGTATAGGGGTGGCAAGAAGCTTTGGCTACTGTTGTCAGACAAAATTTGTAATCCTAACAAAAACATGCTCTATTTCTGTGAAAACAATTGAGTTCAGTTATTCATATTTTTTTTTAATCAGAAAAAAGCATGAAAGCTTTACAGTACAGTTTGTTTTAATCACCAATGACGTTCTTCATTTTTTTTTTGTTTTTTCTTTTTGGTTTTTTTTTTTTTCCCACATTTTAGTTGGGGGTCGGTTGACTTGAGGAGCTTCAATACACTTTATTAAATATCACCCAGCCACCAGAGAAGCAGTTCAGTGCGTGATGCAAATTTTGGTTATAGTTGCCCAGTAGCATTAACTGCCATGAATTGCATCATGCACTCTGTGTCAAAAATGTTTGCAAAAGAAGGGGTGATCCTTGGTAGCACGTAGCAAGTTCTGCACTATTTATGTGTCAGTAGCTCTCTGGTGACAGTTTTGTTGAGACCTGCAGACTCTGAGCAATAGTAGGTAGTTGTGAAAATTAACATGCATATATGGATTTGGGATGTATGAAGTTTCCAGTGCAAAATGTAACTTGTCTTGAGTAACACTGAATTGTTGATGGGAAATCATAAAGCAAGCAGGGGGGAGCCAACTATGCAGCATTTTTCTGTCAAGTTATCAAACTTAAAATTCACTTGTTGAACCAAAACTGCATTGCTTCTGAAACTTAAGCTGATCCAGACCAACAGCAGATCAGACCAACTTAATCTGACATAGGTAGAATAAATAGGAATTTTGTCTTGGCCCTAAACATGTGCTGTTTCTTTGCAGGTTTTTGTATTCTTTGATGTCCACCAGATCTTTTTTTTTCAATTAATGTGTAAAACAGCATCACTACATTTTAAGCTGTGGATTTTTTTGTATATTATTTATAACTGTGCCAAGTATTATTTTAATACTGTCGAGATCTTGATGTGTATTACATTGTGAACAAAAAAAAATCTGTAAAATGTTTAATAAACTAGCTCTCCTTACATAAATTAAATCTGTTAAATTTTGTAAGTTATTGATCAAATAAATATTGACTCTTAGATGCAGTGTTTGTATTGACTTGGGGTGTGATTTCATACAGTGTAGTTTTGTCCAGTTTCAGAAGCCTTTCTGGAAAGATGTACAGGCATCTTACAGATGGCATGCACCCAAATCTGTACGTATGTGAAATCCTGTGAGTTACTACACTGTTTTGGTAAATTGCTTTGGTAAATTTGCACTACCAATTAAAGTTAGCATTCACTAATTAAATATTCCTGTCTTTTGAGTGAAGCATGCTGGCAAGGTAACATTTGTTAGGGGAGAATTCCATCTAGGGAATGTTTCATGTGGCCTAATGTACTTATATAATGACATTTGAGGTATTGTAAGGGTCAGCCAGACAACTACATAGTGCTAGGATGTGTCACCAAGATGTGTGCTTCTGGATGGCACTTGCAGGAGACAGACTACCTTGGCTCTTCTGGTCCATGCTAAAGGTTAGAGTTTGAGTAGAAACAAGGTAACAAAACAAGTTGGAATTTAATCAGGATATTTATAACCAGCAATATGTATTAAAGTATAAGGCTAGGACTTAGAAGTACATCTAAAGGGAAGAAAAAAGTGTTTTCTACTGAGTGTTGGTTTGGTATTGACACTGAGAATTGGTGGTGGTGTTCTCCCCTTCCCCAAGCAGTGTTCCTGCTGAGGCTGTGTCCAGGATGACACCCTTTGGCTTGTCAGGTAAAGCCCAGGGAAGGTACTTTTTCTTTCAAAAAAAAAGACTTCCGACCTTCTGTGCTGAAGATCTCCATCCAGGATTTGCGGTGCTCCATCAGAGGAATTTCTGTGCTTGGGAGTCCTGATGATTTGAAAGCTGGTTCCTGGGTTTGGTTTTTTTTGAAAAGAAGCCAGCCCTCTGCACCCTCATTATGCCTTGACTAGAGTTCAGTGCCTTGCACCTCCCATTAGCTGCCTTTTAGTAAAATCAGACTTTTTTGCTATGAAAGCAATGTCTGTGGTAGGAGTAGCAGGACTGAGTTTTTCCCCAGGTTTTCTAGGCTGTGCTGTTGCTTGCTGCCTCACTCTCACCTGAAATGTGCTGCTTCAGAGTTACTGTCTTTTTCAGCTCTAATCTTTCCTGCTCTGTGAACTGAACAAGCTCTTGGGTCACATTTTGAGCTGGCTTGTTTTTCCTCCTATCCACGTGGTTCCTTTATGACCTGTACAAAATGCTCTTTGTGTATTTTTTTGAGTAGTACATGTTTTTCTGATTAGGCTTTTGGCTTGAACTGCTTCACTGCCTCAGACCACGGTCATAGATGTTGCTTGAAACTGCTTTAGACCACGCTGAGACACTTGCTTAATGTTTTGCTGCAGCATTCCCAGTCTTGAATGTGTTTCCATAAATTCAGTGTTGCGAGGAGTTCTTTTATCCCAAAAAAGTATCAGCCTGCTTCCCAAACCAGACAAGAGTTTCAAAGTTCTTTTTGTTTTTTTTTTTAACCTAACTTTTTAATCTGCAGCTGTCTCGGTGGAGTGTTCCTGCACAGTAAGTTCTGTGCATAACAGCACCTCAATATCAAAGTACACGCAGCCCCCTAGAATATTACAGTGAAAATGTGTTTGGTTTTCATTTACTAGAGACTCTGTGGCAGAGACAGGCAGCCATTTAGGCACACAGTTACCTCTTATCTATCACTTTCAGAGCTGTGTACAGAGCGGTAGATGAAGATTTCCTGCTTCGGTGCAGCGAGCAGCTTGCTGCCTTGCACACACATTTATGATGGTATGATACTGGAGGAGAGTCATTCAGCTCTGAGTGTATGTCCAGCTTTCAGCAAAGTCTGCATCAAGTCTGTAAGCATTGTTTTTCCACCCCTCAAGTACCCCAGCAACACTCCCCTCACTTTTATTGCTGACAAAGTAGGCAACACTTGGATTTAAGGTATATCAACAAGCAAAGCTTTATTGAATTGATATTCAGTATTAAAAGTGTTATAGTGTGATACACAAAGCAGGGAAAAAAGCAGTGTGTGTGTTTGTTTTTCAAATCATCGGCTGAAGGTACACTACAGTAACTAGTATCTGTTTCACAGTAGTTAGTAACACTTAGGAAACTCTCTTGTTCCTTGTAGCAGGGTCTCAGCAGAGCTGAAAGGCATTTTTAGCCCCTTCACTGGGCATGAACAAGGGCACCTGCTCCCTGGCCGTACCCAAATCCCTTGGGGCCAAAGTTCTTCGCGTAACAACCTGTGAGAAAGATGAACACGCACAAGCTGAGTCTTCTGGCACATTAATTAAGAGCAGCACTGTCTAGGCTAAGCCTCTCAGCTGCTTCTCCTTAGTCACTAGAATAACCCCCTGGGAAGCAACGCTTAGAAACATTTTGTTAAGCTGTGTAACTGCCAGGACTGAACTCAGTAGCCAGGACTGTTCAGTCCATGTAGCTCCCAACCCACTCTGTGAGAGCAACTCCCACGTTGGTTCTGTGCCTTGGTACCTGTTACAGCATTTGTTGTCATCAAACCACTGTGTGGATCAAGTTTGTATCCACAACCACGGAAGAAGGCGTGGCAGGATGCTTGCTGGATTGTTTTCCTTACTCTGATCAGGCACAGGGCACAGGCTGCTGCTGCATTTCTCAGTATGTGATGTTTTGCTTGATGCAGATGTCAACTACAGCAGCAGCTTCAGTAATATCTATTTCATTTTTACTCTAGTCCTATGACTTGCAGAGCACTTCCATGTTAGCGTGAGCCTGAAAGTTTCTTATATCAGCAATATATTGACCGTCTGTCCTTGTAAGACATTACTTTGAGCCATAAACGAATGGCCTTTGCTTTTCTCACCTTTACAATAGATTTCTCCCTCTTTTTCAGTTAGGGTTGTAGATTCTAGGCTTTTTCCACACTTGGCACATCGGAAGCAGTTCTTGTGCCATGGCTAGAGAAAAAATAAAAAGATAGTATTAATAAATACACAGGATGCCCAAGTTGGTAAAAACCCACATTAACTGGAGGTATCTGGATCAGTGTTGATTACAGACTGGTGCAATGAAAACCAGCTGAAGTGCACCAGCAGCAGACAAGAGCATCTGCATTTCTGTGACCAGCACAAAGCCTCAGATTCCACCCAGCATCCTGCTCAGAGCAGCATTTTGAAAGGTTTGGGCTTGCTCTGATCAGTTCAGAGCACATCTTGGCTTTCTGTAGCAAGTGAGTCAGACAGCTGGCAGACTGATGTGCGGTTTTACATGGTATTTTCCGAGACCATCCCCTTTTTGCTGAAACATTCAGCCTCCCTCACAAGCTGCACGCCACAAGATTGTTTCCTCTTCTGGGTGAGGGCTTCTGTAGTCTGCTTCAAGTGTCTAGCATGAGACGATATTGAATCTTCGCCTCTGAAATCTAACGTGATCACCCATCACCCTGCACTTCAAGTGCTTTTTTTTCAATTAAGTTGATTGATTTGACTATTTCCAGTGCAAAGAAATGCAATTTTAAGGTAACTGCCCTGCAGTTGGTTCCCTGCTGGGACCGACATAACACACCTTGCTCAATTTAAAGTCCGCATAACAGGTACAAAACAGCACATGCAGTTCCTTACCTTTCCAGCTCCTATCACTTTCTCTGCTGCATAAACAGAATCACCACACCTGGAGCATTTCTCTGTCCCTCCAAACTTCTGAGCGAACTTGGAAGGGTTTGGATTTGTGGTGGGCCGGTGAGGAGAAGGTGTGCTGAAAGAAACAGGACATTTGTTTTCTCTACTCTTTTACTAAACGATCTCATGCTCTTCTTAGCAACATGAACAGACCAGCATCCAGCACATGGTACAGAATACAGTACTGCTGCAAAACTGGAGAAGTAAGTTACCAGCAAGGTTATTCAATTACACTTGGTGGGGAAAAAAACAAAGCCACAACAATAAAAAGAAGCTACTGTAAAGGCTAATTTCCTGAGGAGTCTTCCTCTTTTCACTTAACTAGAAGAGCTGAACTCTATCAGGACATGGATTTTCAGATAGTAAGCTACAAATAATTCTGTCAAGTTCTTGTCCACTGATCATAATCAGGAACCTGAATGGATCACTGAACCTGGCTAGAGAGCGTACATCATATAAACATTAAGCAATAATTTGGGAACTTGCATGAAGCAAGTTGTACGACATACCTCACCTTCTTTCCACATGCTTTGCTTTACAGCAAGAACTTAATCAGACTAGGAGTGTTTATTATTTAATGTGACTTTTGGTTTTGTCTATAATTAAGCACAAATGGTTCTTCATTTGCTAGTTAAAAATTCATTCTGCTTGTAGCCCCAGATTCTCAGCTGTCCAAATCCATCCCTACAAGAACCTGTTGAACATTTCCATTTCCAGCTTATTTAGGAGAGCAATGTGAGACCCACAGTCACCTCTGTGAGCTCATGCAATGCCATCAGCAGCTCCATAATCCAATCCCCTATGGCTCATTCATAGGATGAGAGTGTCCTTGCTTGCACTAACTCCTGATTTTGCTGTTCCGACTCATAATCACCAGTGGGAGCTTTGTGCAATGCAGGTTCAATGCCCTGCATTCAACTAGACTGGGGTGTTTTGCAACGCGTCTGTTCCAAACATGAACACGAACAAAACCCAGCCTGGAAGACTCCCCTGAAACTGAAGGACAAGGGCCATGCATGCCCCCAACTCAGTTCACTCACCTCTCAGGCTTGATGCCTAGTCTCTCTCCCCTGTCCATGTTCAGCGTGCCTGCCCCTTGGCCATATCCGTAACCTTTCGGGCCATACTTTTTCCCATAGCAAGATTTGCAGTAAACTTCAGCATCATGAATTGCTACAGTTGTGCTGTCCAAGTTTTTCCGGCAGACCACTGGAGGTAAAAAAAAGTTCAACTGCCTTAAGGGACTATTTCCATCAGCACACATAGTAAGCCAAAAATCAAGTGAGAAGTGATGTTATGGGTTTCCCTGTCCAAAATCCTTCCCTCTTAGGCTGTGGGACCACCAGAGATTTAGAGGGAGCAAGTTGCTGTTTGAATTTGTGAATTATGCTTAGCTCCATAAAGGGCTCTATTCCCTCCCACCTCTTCAAGACCGTGACATTTAAAGCCTGGAAACTTGCTGTGGTTTGATGAATGAGGCTGCTCAGAAACCCTGAGAGGGCAGTCAGCAGTTTCCCTTGATGGATGCCATACAGCATGAAGCAAAAGCCTATCAGTACAGAAGAGCCCCTGTCCTGCCCTTTTGGCCAGGGTGGGGCTGGGAAAAAACCCAAACCTTCAAGGTTCCCTCCCCCCCACCCCCCAGTACTGCTTCAGGGCAGAGCTGGGGCTGGTTCACAGCTGTCACCGGAGGAGCTGTGCTTTTCTGGCCTTCCTACATTGTCCTTCAGCACAATGCAAGCCCTCTACTCAAGGTTACAGTAGAAGGGAGAACTATTTCCTTCTTAAACCTCCTTTTGTATGCCAACTGGCACGCTCTTTCCATCTGCAACAGCATTATGCCCACGAAAAAGAATTTGGGGAGAAAAAAAGAAACGCCCTTACGAATTTTTTGTTTAAAGATTTTAATGTCTTCAAAACACTGGGTGACCTTTGTTCATGACATTCATTAGCTCCAAGGTTCTTTTTATAAGACACTAATATCTAATAAGTAAATCAATTCATGCATGTTTGTTCAGTCTACAGACTTTAACCGCAACAGAAGTATGCACTAAGGAAAAACATGTATTCAGACACACTAGAGCCATTGTTTGACTGTAAGTTCCAGGTTTCTTTTAATAGTAAGTCCCATAAAAGGCTGAAAATGAGGCAGCTGATGCATCTAATCTTTGTTTTTTGTGACCACTGTAGAGCTCAGGGAAAGGAGCTAAGTGTGCCGAGGTTCTCAATGCCAGCACAGCACAGCAAGGTTAGGCAGCAGACTTAAGAGCAAACTTGTTCGAGGGGCCCACCTGTAACTGCAGCTGATATAAGAGGGCTAAGCCCTAGCTCTGCCCATATGTATTAATCACCAACAAGTGGGGCAAAACAGTACCTCATGTTTGCAATAAGGTAAAATTCTCAGATTCAGACAGAGAAGCTGTCTGCTTGCAAAGTAGGAGCCTCCGATTCACAGGGACCCTTTGTTCCTGTCATCTAAGCAGGGGTATTTTCAGCAGAGAAAGCGATTTTCAATGGCTCACTGGGCTTGTTGGTTGGACTGGAAAATAATGCTTTGGACTTCTTTCATCTGAAATAAACCACAGGACCCTGAGCCAAGAAAGTTTGGGCTTTTGGCTGTGCTAAAGCATCAACAACTCAGCTGTGCTCAGGCGCACTGGTGTCCTGGTCTGTGCGGGACTCCAGGGCAGCAGTTTGGTAACTGTTCCTTCAGCTTCTGCCAGCCCCAGGACCACGGGGAGAAGCCCAGCTGAGCTCACATCAGTGCAAACAGGGCTCTGCCACTGGGCTTTCTCCTCTGCACGAGCAACACTTAAGCCAGGTTTCCAACCTAGGGATCCCTTAGACTTCTGAGGAAACAGCTGGCAAGAGTGCAAATGGATGTGCTCTGCTCTGAGATGTACATCCCAGCCCTTGGTATGATAAAACTTCTGCAGGAGGTGAGCTCTCCCCTCGGGACTGCCAAGCCCAGAAAGCACGTGGGGAAGCAAGAATCAACCCCAACACATGATGGACAAAGTCACCTCTGGCAGCTGCCATCTCCAGTGCATCACAGGCACCAGCTGAGTCTGGGACACCTCCTGTGGACCAGCACCTTCCTGCTGTGATCCCTGCAGCTGTGCCAGGAGAGATTTTGGAGGGGAATACTTACTGCAGAGGAAGCAGCACCGGTGGAAGCTCCTCCCATCACACTGCACCTCCTCAGCATGGTAGACGGTGCGGCCACAGGCACCGCATTTGTTGCCACCTCCCCAGTTCGGCATGGTGGTTCTGTGTGCCCAGCCAGGCAGGAGGGGAGAAGGGGAGAGGTTTGTTAAATACAGTGTCCTCCACCACCCTGGCCCCAGGACAGCTGGGGTTACAGGCTCCTTTAAATCAGATCTGTGAAGTTTGTGTGGCATCAGAGCACAACCCTGCAATTCCATCAACTGTTGAAAAA
The DNA here is from genome assembly GCA_013397115.1 of Edolisoma coerulescens. NCBI lineage: Eukaryota > Metazoa > Chordata > Aves > Passeriformes > Campephagidae > Edolisoma > Edolisoma coerulescens. Next base: position 150,181 of record VWZW01000843.1, on the reverse strand, counting down.
CGTGACCTTCCACTGCGTGAGAAGTTTTTGGGATCAGTTCAACTTCACTGCTCTTCAGATGCCAGACCAGACTTAAAGGCTTAGGCGAGCTCTCTACGGCTATTTGTAAAAGCAGACAAACTGGCAAGGGGAACAGAGACTGCTGCTGCTGAACAGCAAGAAAAACAGAGACACAGTCTTCACAAGCCATGTCCTCTGTCCCTGCCTGGGGATTTTGAAAGTTACATAAATTGGATATGCACAAATTACAGTTTCATGCACAAGAGCTTTACTGTACCTGGAGCGAATGCCCCCCCAGATGGATATAATTTCAGATTCTATGCTTCATTAATGCTGGGCCTCTCGTCAGATAGAAGCAAACCAATTGTGCCAACAATGGCATTTTGTTTTACTGCAGGGCCTCTCGTCAGATAGAAGCAAACCAATTGTGCCAACGATGGCATTTTGTTTTACTGCAGGGCCTCTCGTCAGATAGAAGCAAACCAATTGTGCCAACGATGGCATTTTGTTTTACTGCAGGGCCTGTCATTTGGGATGTGGTACAAGCCAAAGTTCATTTCACCGGTAAACCACTTATTAGGGCTGTAGGAACATTCGGAACTCCTCCGAGATCACACCTGCACTTCAAAGAAGTTTAAGGGGGATTATTTTCAGGGGACTCCACCCCTATTACATGAACTGCACCTTTACCAGGCAGGTATATCAACCAAACCCAACTGCTCAAGTAGCCACAGATGATTTAAAAGGAAGTGAAACCCCCTCTCATGCATTAGTTGCAAAGGACACTCAGAAACCTGTGGGGACAGGCACCTCACCCATTGTGTCAACCTGTAGCCTTGGGAACAGTCTCTTACATTAAGCCAGAAGCAGTGGCTGCCCCAACTCAAACTGATCTGCCTCCTCCTGAACTCCCCTGCATTCCCTGTCATCACCACCAGCAGCTCCCCCCCAGCTCGACTAGGAGCTCCTCCCATTAACTGTCTTGGCTTTAAGTTCCAAAGCAGAGCCCTGCCCATCATCTTCGGGAATTCTGGGGCTTTCCTCCCACCACCACCACCATGAGATAACGCAGCCGGGTTTGCTGAAGGCTCACCTCCCAGTCAGCCCTGAACTGCCCTTGGCTTGCAACTGCTGTTTAATGCTGGTTTGCTCTCCTGCAGCTCACCGCCAAGGGACCACCTCTCACTGGCACAGAGGCCAACAGCAGCCAGACAGGGTTGCTGCCTTGGCGAGCTTAACCCAGCAGAGCTGCTCAGCACTCATCACCCCCACTGTTCTTTACTGATCCCCGTTTCACACAGGGGTTTTAGGCAAGGACCATGGTTTGCCCACTGGAAGCCCAGAGGGCACCTCCTGCCACCCTACCCCACCAGCAACACCATTCCCTCCCTGCAGAGTCCCCACAGCAGCACTGCAGTACAGGTAAGCTACAAAGGAGGGACACTGGGAAGGAATTTCTTGGGAGCTTCTGACTTTTCTCTGCAAAATTCACCTTCAGTTACCCTTAGAAGCTCTCCTAGGCCTGACAAGGAGTCCACACAACAGCATCCCCACTCAAAGCCCACAGCCTGCTGCCGTGAGTTAACTTTGCACTCATCCCTCTGAGCCAGAAGCAGAGGACTACCAATCTCCAGTTGCCTCCCTGGCCAATAGAGAGGAACTGGAAGGGCCACCACAGGGAGCCAGACAGGACACTTTTCTTCAAGAGCTCCTTTCTCTAAAGAGGCTGCTCTCCCAATGTGTGGGACAGGCCTCAGTGCAGAGCAAGCTGCCTTGCACCCCAGGCAAGGTAGAGCAGACTCGCAAATCAAAACTGAGAGCAGCAGTTTTGGCCAAGCCTGAATTACATGACCCATCTTGCTTGGTAAAACAAGCCTCCTGCCCCAGCAGCATGAGCTACAGTTCAGCATTTTAGGGATGCAGGGTAGCATGTGTGGTTCCCAAGAAAGACATGCCGCCAGGTAGCTGCTACAAGACCTTTGTCCAAGAAAAACAGACAGCCATTCATAGCATGTGGGAAAATAAGATTATTTTATTAACCTGAATTGGGGCACCTTAGGTACATTCCTGAGCAACAGCTTAGGAAACTTCCTCAGAGTGGCTGAGCAGTGCCATTTGCACACTGACACCAATTACTGAGATAGCCCTTTCTTTAATACTTCCATGGGATTAGCATCATTACTGCCCCATGGTTTAGCACTAATACCCTGATCTAGCTCATAAAATTAGTTTTATGACATTTCCCACTTCGCTTTTGTCATTCTTGGCACAACTGTACAGTCTGAAAATCAAGATTCCATTTCTTTTATTCAAGTGCTTGGCTGTGCTACCGCGCAGCAGCTGACATCAATCACAGCAAAGAGCGTCCTTAGTTAAAGGGAATATAGGCTGCACAATGCTTTGGAAAAGGAATGCACGGACTGGAAAAAAAAAAAAAAAAGAAAAAAAGGAGAAGAGATTCCTTTCCACTCTGTATGCTTTCCAAAATGTAAATGGTATTTGGTACAAGAACTACTTCTGTCTTTTCCTCTCATCACCACCATGCTCATGTTCTTTTGTGCATTTACATGAGCCTACATTATTTTAATCATTTTGTTAGCAAACAATAATTTAGTTTTCATGCACACTAGGGCTAAGGACCTGAATCAGGTTTCCGCAGCTTTACCCCAGATTTCACATACAATATTGGGCAACACAGGGTGCAGCTCCACCCTTTCTTCCCAAGAGAGACAAAATACTAGACGACCCGACAACCATTAGCTAAACTAAAATCTTCTGATAAGGACTTTGGCAATTCATTAAATGAAAACCAAAAAGGAACTGAAGTCGGTACTTCAAGGTGACCATGTTCTCCTCCAGAGAAGGCATTTCCATTTATCCTCCCCATGATGTTCCCACGAAGGCTTGTGTGGGAAGAACGGTGATATTTCCTCAGTTACTCAGCAGCAGGAGCTCCCTCCTGGCAGCAGTGCCCCGGAGGCGCCTCAGGGGCGAGGGGCTGGTGCCCTGCAGCAGCTCTGCCCCGGGACAGCCCCGGCCCGTCCTGCTGCCCAGGGCTCCTTCCAGAGCTCCACAGGGAGCAGGCTCAGACCTCCCGTGCCGCCTCAAGCCTGCCCTGCTCCCTCGAGACTCTCTGGCTAGCTCACGCAGGCCTCCGGGGAGCTCAAGAGCAGCAATTAAACATCCAGATGATCTCGCTGCCGGCACCAACAATTCTGCCTGTCGGCTGCGGCTTGATGGCAGCTGCCTGTACCCAGCACGTCATCCGGACAAGCCACGGCAGCCGCCAAGTCCTTTCCGATCCGTTTGTTAACAGCAGCTCTAATTCAAGAGACCTAAGCCAGCCGCAAGGCAGACACACAGGAATTCCAGGCTATCCAGTTATCCTGGACGGCTTTTTCGGCGGCCCGTCGGGGGAGCCCGGTGCGCGGCAGCTCGGTCAGCAGAGCAGCCAAGCAGCAGGAGCGGGCGACCATCGCCTCCCCCACGCCGCCCCCGACCCCTGCCCAGGACGGGGTCCGGCCGCCCCAGCCCCTGCCCCGGCACTCACCTC